>JAENPR010001442.1:0-154355 GCA_018135685.1 Themeda triandra | reverse complement strand
GCTAATTTAAGTGAGGAGTTGAGAGCACATGCATTTATGATTTTAATTTGGCGACATTAGGTAATCCTTGAGATTGGGAATTTCTTTATACTTAGTGACTGTCATCACCTAGATGGCTTGGTGGGTTGTGGCTCTATTGAAACATGCGAGGAGATTGTGCAGTGCTTCTGAGAAGTACTTGTGAGGGGAAAGAGGATTGTACTCATCCTACTGGGATAACGGAGAGCAACTCTATTGGATTGCACGAATTATAGTTACCACACTTGTGTGTGGGTTCTTGTGGTGCCTTCGAGAAGCTTGGCTTTGAGAGCCATAAATCGAGGGACCACCGTCGACACAATGAGGACTAGCTTGGTGGCAACCAAATGAATTTGGTAAAAAACAATTACCGTGTCAACATTGTCTACATCGTCTCGGTGATTTGCATTTCGATACACAAGCCTTGTATTTACAATTTTACATTCATATATAGTTTGTGTTGTTGATCTTGTAATTAGTTAGCTTGTGTAGCTTGCTAGTTATTTTCTTGCTTGTGTAGCATAGAGGTAGCTTCCTTGTCTTTCTTAGTTTATGTAAGTAAGTAAGTTGAGCTCTTAGATTTGGCTTGAGTAGCCTTGTCCATTGCTAGTGACTTAGGTTGTTTTTTCTTTTGCTTACTAGAATTGTGTAGGTGCTCTCGCTTTTCTTAAGGTACTAGTTGCATAGATTTGTGTGACCTTGCAAGCTAAAATTGTTTAGGTGAACACTGACCAGCTTGGTATCTTTATTGTCTAATTAGGATTTTTGTAAGGTGCTTGAACTTAGATAGAGGGGTTTAATCTTGGCTAGACTCATAGTTTTGACTCCACATCTATTTTGGTTAGGTGATGCAATTATTTTTTAGAAAGGATTATTCATCCCCCTCTAGTCTCTCATCTCGATCCTTCAATCCTTCCTCCTCCATGGCTTCCTCCTCCCTCCTACTCCGATGCAGAAGGCAATGGTGCTCCCTGTTGACTCCACGCTCTCAGCCCCCAACAGTCCAGCACCGCCGGCATCCTCCCTCTCTGCTTCACACCCCATGGCAGGCGGCCGTAGACCTCCTGGATCTAAGAAGAGCGCAACATCATGAAGCTTGCTGCTATCACCGCCACCTGTTGTAAGGTCGAGATGGACTAGAGGGGGATGAATAGTCCTTCCTAAAAACTTACCGCACCGGCTAACCGAAACAAATGCAGAAATAAACTATCGGTCTAGCCAAGATTTTACCCCACTAACTAAAACTCTAGTAGCACCTTGTAAAAGAACCTAAACAAGAAACAAGGTGCTAAACTAGCTAGTGCTCACCTAATCAAATCTAAGTTGCAAGGTCACACAAACCTAAGCAACTAGTACTTTGCCACACCGGAGAGCACCTACACAATTCTAAAGAGCAAAAGCACAAAGCCAAGCTCACTAGATGCTCAAGGACAAGGCTACTCTTGTTGACGGGAATAAAGACCGCTTTGGTACACTCGAAACCCGTCAACAAACCTCGATAGAAGGAAGAAGAGCATCACATGAGCATATTTATCACTAATAAAGTTCCACTTGTACTCTTAGCTTGTGAAATGCAGAAAGCCGGGAAATAGGCCCCGGTGAGACCGAAACCTGTGTCTACCGACCCGATTCTGGTCTCACCAAGATCTGACCACCAAGCAGGGTCCCTGAATGCTACAGGAGAACCTGATCCTGGATCCGAATGTACCACACATCAACATTCCACACAATTGGTACATTGGACCAAGGATCCACATAGAAGAAAGCAAGATATCAAGTGAACCCAACTTCGGACAAGACTACACGTGACAAGCCGGACAAAGACCTAGAAGCTACCACGTGGACCAGGGCCCAAGGCCGTGCCCGGCCGACCTACCTTGGTGGCTTGACACCTTGGCACCGCTCCCACTCGCCACCCGGACCTTCTAGAAGGGGAGTGACCCACAGTCAGCCCGGACCCGTGTCGGCCGACCCGCAAGCGGGCCCCACTCAAGGTCGGTTTGCTTCCACCGCCTTCCTGCATGACTCCCACGTGTCCTGCACCGAGAGACGTCCATTCAAGTCGGTTGAAGGTCGGTTTGATCCAACGGCGCATGGCGGAGAGCACACGGATCGCTGACGTGGCGTTGGAGTAACCCCTACTACACCTCCACTATAAATACCCCCCTAGTCCCTCATTGTAAAGTGTCCCCAAGTAGTTCACAATAGTGTTCTCAAGCTCAAGCTCTCTTGGGAGATCAAGAGTAGTGTAGTCTAGTCCTGAGTGGGGAGTTAGAGTCGAGTCGAGCGAAGCTCGGGTCTCCGAGTCGTCTTCGGGAGAATCTCGTATAGCTCTTGTACCTTTACTTTCGAAGTACTTTTCTTATATTAATATAGTCTTGCTTTACTTTATTAAGTATTTACTTTGAGTACTTTACTTTCGTATTTACTTAGTTCACTATACTAGTGTAGTAGTGCTTTGTGTCTTAGTCTCATTAGTGTAGAGTCTGAACTAGTTTAGTGTCTAGATCCTTTGTGTGTGTTTCATTACCAACTGGGGCCGAGGTTACTTACGTGGTAGCCAGAGTCTTAAGACTAGATTAAGCGAGGTGCTTAGGCTAGTGCTTAATAGTGGATACACCCTATCGTTGATTGGTATATCCATTCACTTTCCGACGTATATTAGCGGGGGCGGTTGTGACAACGCAGACCCCCGGTTGGCTTTATTTGCGCGGGATAGGTCAGAGGGCGCCCATTCAAGTCAAAGGTCCGCTGGAACAGGGATGAACCCTCCCGTTTGTCACCGACTTCCCTATCACGCGATTGTCTAGGCATTAGTTTAGTTAAGTCATTACACTAGTAAGATTAGAACACAGGAGTATAGTTAGATACATAGGAATCCTTACTCACTCGTTGTCCTCCCACCTAGCTAGCTACCTACTAGTTACCTTTAGTTTATCACTCATATCAACACTTACCCCCTTTTATCAATATCAATAGCTTAGATTGAGTAGAACCACCACGGGTTTCCATCACCCATTTGCTAGAGAGTCTTAATCCACTTCCCGTGAGCGAACTACAAATTCGACACTGGAATACTCACCCGGTTGAAGTGCTACAGTGGTATCTGTGCGCTTGCAGAGTTACCCTTGGTCAGTCTTACGTTGTCACTAGGATTTAGCTTTGCTTAGCATCCTTAGGCTGTTGCCGGAAGAGGAATTGTGACACCCTCTCTCTGGTGGTAGTTCGGGTTTGCAGTAGGCATAGCTACTAGACGCCAGTCGTATTTATCTTTACTCTAGTCGGTGTGCGCTAAGAAGTGTCGACAGATATTTCTGACGCCATTGCCGGGGAACTAGAATCTTTATCTAATTCTGGTAACTGCGTAATATTGACCAACAAGCATTTCTGGCACCGTTGCCGGGGAAGCGCCGTATCAAGAATCTCTAGTAAATTGGAATCCGTTGTCTACTCTTAATCTAAGTATCCGGTAGTGTTAGGGGGCTTGCCCTTCACTTGTCTTGTTTTTCTTGTTATCATTTCTAGACAGTGCATGAGCGGTTTCAGTCTGCCATCGAACTTCGTCGAAGATCCTGAGAAGCTGCTGAAGAGAGCTAGACGCAGTCTAGTCCCTCCTCAGAGAATCATCTCAGAGCCTGAACCATTCGTGGAAGGAAGTCCCGCACCAGTTGTTAAGGCACTCATGGCTCAGAAGACCATCGTCGAGTTCTCGTCGCCGTCAGCCGACTTTGTCGCTACAGGTCCGAACGTGAACTTGGGCGATGCGATTTTTGAACTCAAGCCTGCACTGATCAACATGGTGCAAGCCAATCAATTCTGTGGAAAGCCACATGAGGATGCCAATGCCCACCTCCAACACTTCCTGGAGGTGTGCAACACCTTCACGGTCAAGAACGTCCACGGATGCCGTTCGCCTTCGTCTTTCCCATTCTCATTGTTGGGAAAAGCGAAGCAATGGTTCTACAACAACAAGGCCGAGGTGACAACTTGGGACAGATGTGCCAATGCATTCCTCAAGAAGTTCTTTCCCGCGGGCAAGACCCGGTGTCCCGCGAGGGAAGATCTCAAGCTTCCAACAAAGTCCGACGAGACGTTTCCCCAAGCATGGGAACGTCTCAATGAGTACATTCAAGCCTGTCCCCACCACGGGATAGACGAATGGCTCATTATTCAAGGTTTCTACCATGGGCTGACTGGCGTAGCCCGGAGTCACCTTGATGCTTCCGCTGGAGGAGCATTCCTGCAACACAATGTCAGGGATGCCAAGGAGCTCATCGAAAAGATGGTGGTCAACCAAGGATGGAACGAAGAGCGCCTTCAGCCCAAGAAGAGAGGTGTCCACGCCCTTAGCGAGGTGGACATGCTCTCTGCCAGAATGGACCTCCTGATGAAGAAGATAGAGGGATCGTCCTCTAACAAGGAAGTGGAGGCCATACAGACTCCTGCCGCTATCGGTAAAGGTAGTTCAAAATACACTCGTCAGCTTTTGTTCCTAGAGTCCTCTAAATTTCCTGGGCACCCGCCTTGAAAAGGTAGGAGCGGCTGCGGCTGGGATACCTGTCTCTATAGACGCATACCAGCCTCCTCTATAATGAAACTCTGCAGTAGTGGTCTTTTTCCTGATAACCAATATTTGGTAGTTGATGGCGCGCTCCCTTGTTTATAAGTGATGTTCATACGGTGCGGACACCGGACAAAACGTGCCACATACATGAATGATTAAGTTGGGAGCGTATGCTATGGAAACTAGGTTCTCGTGGAAACTATGGAAACTCGCACGTGGATCGTTGGATCTAAATCCGATGGACATGGCTAGTCTCTCTCTTTTTTGCAAAATAAACCTGGTGACGGATGAGTGGATCGTTAGATCTAAATCTGGGGTTTATTTTGCAAAAAAAAGAGAGACTAGCCATGTCCATCTGATTTAGATCCAACGATCCAGGTGCGAGTTTCCATAGTTTTCACGGGAACCTGGTTTCCATAGTATACGCTCCCGATTAACTTTAACCTTTGATTTATGCGAACGCAATTTGTCTGTTTTTTTTTTTGTTCCTAACCTATAAATCAGAGCCCAACGAAATGTGAGCAACACGAACAAAAAGGCTAAAGTAGATACGTGTTGTCCCATGCATACACTGGCTGGTAACAGCACACAATTATATCATTTTTTAACATAGAAATCGAAGAAATGCATTGTGGCAACGTGGACTGAGGACAGAAACTAGAAGGGAGTACACTATTCTGTTATATTTAACATTAACTGTATGTTGGGTCAGTCAATTGAATTGACCCAAATTGCAAGAGTCCTCGCAATCACGGCTTAGTCCCTTGAGTTCACACTTCAGAGTCTCATTTTTAATTTGCTATCAAATTGACAATTTCATTAACTCTCAACACGAAGTCTATATCTATGCATGAGTGTAGTCATCATGTTGTCAATTTAATGTAGGTAGCATCGCACCCAGATTCTTGTCTCTTGACTTCAGACCTGGGAGTCACTTTCAGCTTGCTGTTATTCACCAAATCAGTTAGTTTATGACGTCTCAACATGAGCCCTACTATACCCCGAAGAAAAATTATATCCACTCGTGGTGCACATCAGCCCGGTGCACCACCTCATCAGTGCCGTCTAAACCACATGCAGGTCAGGTTGCATGCGTCCTGAAGTTATGATGGCCAAAAACATTGGGCGGGACCAGAGACGGTTGAGCTGCAAAGGACCTGCCGTGCGTCCATCAGGTTGAATCAACGGCAGTGATGAGCTGCTGCACAGGCCAGATCTACATCATGACTGCATATAATTTTTCCCTATAATCCTCACAAAAAAAAAAAGAACTCTACTATACAGCTCTAGTATAGTATTTGTTGTTAATGAAATATGACCTTCCATCACGCAATCAAGGTTCTAGTCCCTTGTGTTTAGATTATGGAGTTATTTTAAACTTGCTACACCAAATTAATTAGCTTATTGAGTTTTAGTACAAGTTATACATGTATAGATTAGTACAATTTTTGTTGCTAATTTAATTGGCATTGGACAATGCAGGGTTCTAGTCTTTTATTTGAGTTTAGACTTCAGAGTCATTTTTAACTTGCTACATCAAATAATTAGTTTATGGAGTCTGAACATGAGCACTACATCTCCAGATGAGTAAAATTTTTGTATTTTTATATACAATAGATATGAATCATGCACTTAAGGTTCTCATCTCTTCGATCAGTTTAGACTTCAGATGGCAGTCATTTTAAACTTGCTACACCAAACAAATTAGTTTGTGGAGTTTCAACACGTGCTCTACATCTACGTATGTTTTTATTTTTTTTGTTCTTAAATTAATGTAACCTTGGACCATACAATCAAAGTTCTAGTCTTTTGAGTTCACACTTTAGAGTTTTTTTTAACTTGCTACATAAAATTAATTAATTTCTTGAAGTGTCGGCATGAATTCTATGTCTATGCATGGATGAGCAGTCATTGTTATCAATTTAATGTAGCAGTGCAACCCCCAATCAAGGTTCTTGTCTCTTGACTTCAGACTTAGGTGTCACTTTCAGCTTGCTATGCACCAAATTAATTAGTTTATGTAGACTCAACATGAACCCTACTAAAGATAAATAGTATACCTTTTGTCGTTATGTTGTTAATGAAATATGCCTGGAATCACACAATCAAGGTTCTAGTCTCTTGAGTTCAGACTATATATGGAGTTATTTTTAACTTGCTACACCAAATTAATTAGTTTATGGAGTTTTAATACAAGTTATACATCTACAGATCAGTATAGTTTTTGTTGTTGATTTAATTTTTGGCCTTGGACAATGTAATCAGGGTTCTAGTCGTTTGAATTTAGACTTTAGAGTCATTTTTAACTTGATATATCAAATAATTTGTTTTAAGGGACTCCTGAACATGAGCACTACATCTCTAGATGAGTAATGTTTTTGTTGTTTATCTACCATAGCTTTGGATCACACACTTAAGATTCTCATCTCTTCGATTTAGACTTCAGAGCCATTTTGAACTTGCTACACAAAATAAATTAGTTTGTGGAGTTTCGACAGTGGCTCTACATCTACGTATGATTACAATTTTTGTTGTCTATTTAATGTAGCTTGGACCATACGATCATAGTTCTAGTCTCTTAAGTTCACACTTTAGAGTTTTTTTAACTTGCTACATCAAATTAACTAATTTCTTGAAGTCTCAGCACGAAGTCTACTTATATGCATGGATGAGTAGTCATTGTTATCAATTTAATGTAGCATTGCAACCCACAATCAAGGCTCTTGTCTCTTGACTTCAGACGTAGGTGTCACTTTCCTTGCTATGCACCAAATCAATTAGTTTATGGAGACTCAACATGAGCTCTACTGGTCTATAGTATACTTTTTTGTTGTTATGTTTTTAATGAAATATGCCTTGAATCACAAAATCAAGATTCTAGTCTCTTAAGTTGACTATGGAGTTATTTTAACTCGCTACACGAAATTAATTAGTTTATGAAGTTTGAATACAAGTTATACATCTATGGATCTGTATAGTTTCTATTATTGATTTAATTTCGCCTTGGACAACAAAATTATGGTTCTATTCTTTTGAGTTTAGACGTTAGGGTCATTTTTAACTTGCTATATCAAATAACTATGGGGGTGGGGGGGTGTCGATTAGGGATAACCGGCAGTCCACCACGGGGTATCCTACGGCGGTGAGTTTCGGTAGAGGGCGTGTTACGATCTACGATCGGACGTTCGAGAAACAAGACAAACCAAGGACAACCAGGTTTACCCGAGTTCGGGCCGCTCGGAAGCGTAATACCCTACGTCCTGCTTCTCGTGTTATGCTGTATGATCAACTGTCGGATTACAATGAAGCGCTAAGCTCTCTAGGTTAGGATGCCAGAGAATAGCCTGCGTTCTAGGGGGGTCCTCGGCAGCTTTATATAGCCGAGCAGCCAAGGGTACACGTGAGGTGGTCGGTTACATCAAGTCGTGCCCGTGGAGGACTCTATCTGACCTAACCGACTGTTGACAGTCGTTAAGTATCAATTTTATACCGTCAACGCAGCAAGAGAAAGGACTAATATGAGTTCACCTGTTAGATATAGGGGTTACACCGACGTAATTCCACGAGTTTTGGTGATTGTCTATTTCTCAGGGGGGTTATCGAAAGAAAACCAAAGGAGGCCCACATGTCATGATTACATAGAGATAAAGACCGAACGGGTAAAATTGTATAATCTAGAAGACTCCGTGGCAGGCGACCCCGAAGGCCGGGCCCCACTGGGGGGTGGCGGTCGGCCGACCCGGGGGAGTCGGCCGACTCCCATCTCCACCAATCGTGGGAGTCTCGTGATCCCGCCTCCACCGCCTTTGAGGATGAATAATTATCGTCCATTTAGGTCGGTTTGATCCGAGGGCCGTGGTTCATCCTAGGGGCTATATATTCGAGCCCCCCGCCCCCGGGTGAAACCCGAATTCATTCTCTCTTCATTCATCCGAGAGGATTCGAGAAGCCGCAGCCACCATCTCAATTAGAGCTCCATAGTTTAGTAGCATAGCTACATAGGAATAGATCTAGAGGGAATCAAGCCTAGCTTGGAGTCCGGATCTGTCGGAGTTCTTGGTAATTCCCTTTACATTCTTGTAATATTCATCATTGTTCGTGATACTATGAGTAGTACTTTATTCTATTCTATTATATCGACTTGACTTTGCTCTATTTGATTATGTTCTCAATTATATTGTTCTTAGTTTACTTTGATTATATGTTTAGCATAGTTGGACTAGAATTATGTTTATGCATAGGATCGTATAGCGCTTGCTCATTAGATCGATGGGTGAGTGGTAAATATTGTGTAGGCGTGGTGCCTAGACCGTATTTATCTGCGATTGCACCCTATATTCCGGATCGTGAGGTAGATCGCGGGAGTGACAGTCTGTTGAGTCCTTTGTAGCCCTTCTCCCGAGTATAGGTCTAGCGGAACAAACCTATTACATTGAAGTCATTGCTATGTCTCTTGTCTTCTCGGTAATATCACTATGCATAGGTGTAACCTTTTCCCGCCATGATTGCTAGATGTTCTTGCACTAATCATTGTATGCTTTGACTTTATAGTTAGAATAACATAGGATTATACCCTAGATCGTCCTAGTCCATGCTAGTGTTATAAGCTTAGAGTGCTAAGTTGAGATGGCTTATTACTATTATTTTATGTGGCTAAATGCTCTCATTTATCTTATGTCATTTATCATTCATTCCTATATTTTATGTGACACTTACCCCGTATGAGATGATCGATACGAGACAAGGTTAAGCTCTCCATTATTGCATGTGCATTGCTCATCACTCATTATCCAAAGTGCATTCCCTTCCCAAAGGGTAAAATTATAAATAACGATACCCGGATTACTCCCTGGTTAAAATGCTACGATGATATATTCTATGCGCTTTGAACCCTTCTTATTTCAGTTGCACTTAATAGACATCAACAAGCATTTTTGGCGCCGTTCTTGGGAAGGTTGAAAGCCAATGGATAATGAGCAGCATTGCACTACATAATGAGATTGAGCACTCGTCACCATTCTCTACTCATACAAACCTTACCCTTGTCTTTCGTCTATTTTTATATCTTATGCGGGTAATGTATGAAAAAGACAATTCTTCCCGATAATTATATTGACGATCCGAAGCTTTATTCAGGGAAGGCCGAAGCAAGTTGAAGAAGACCACTAAAGCATCATCATCAACTCAACTTGGAAGTTTGTCAGAAGCAGAAAGTCGACCTTTCGTTCGAGACTTGACACCAGCGTTTGAAGCCATGGCGAACAAGTCACTCCGCGAGTTCTCAGCTCCCACTACGGATAACATTCGCACTGGACCAAACTGCGGACATCGAAGGAGCTTTTGAGCTCAAGCCTGCGCTAATCAACATGGTGCAAGCAAGCCGCTTCTGTGGGAAGGCCCATGAAGATGCTAGTGCTCATCTCCAACACTTTCTCGGAGATTTGTAGCACATTCACTATCAAGGATGTCCCCGGAGATGCTATACTACTTCGCCTCTTCCCATTCTCACTCTTGGGGAGAGCGAAGCAAAGGGTTCTACGCCAATAAGGAGAAGAATACTACGTGGGCACTATGTTCCACCAATTTCTTGGCGAAGTTTTTCCCCATGGGCAAGACAAATGCTCTTCGTGGAAGATATCAAGCTTTCGGCAACACCATGATGAGACTGTCCCGAAGCTTGGGAGCGCTTTCAAGATTACATCCTCGAGTGTCCTCATCATGGCATGGAGAATTGGCTGCTTATGCGAGACATTCTACCATGGGCTTAGCAACAAGACACGTGAGACGATGGATGCCGCCGCTCGGAGGGGCATTCTTATCACTCACTATTCCTCAAGCCACAGCTCTTGTGGAGAAGATGGCATCCAACCAAGGTTGGAGTGAAGAAAGAACTCGGACCCGCAAGAGAGGTGGAGGAATGCACCAAATGAAAGAGATAGACATGCTTTATCGCAAAATGGATTTGCTAATGAAGAGGCTCGATGAGAGAGTCCCCGAGAGAAGAAAGAAGTCATGCACATACATGATGCTCGCATGACATGTGAAGAGTGTGGAGAGACCGGGCACACAGTACTAACCGCCCGTAGCCGGGGAGGACGTGAACTACCTCAATAACAACAACAACAACAACAATAATTACTACCGTCCCAGCGAAATCAAGGTTGGAATCAACAAGCAGAGGCCTAACTACTCGTGCAATTATTCGGGCAACTATCAAGGTAACAACTCTTCCTACAATAATTACAACCAAAATGCTTTGAGAGAGTTGGTGCTAAACCAAGGCAAGATGATGGACAATCTGTCCAAGAAGCCGACATCAAATGACAAGGTCCTAGAGACACTCGGCAACAGGATGGATGGCCTTTCCAATGCCATCAAGAGTCGCTTAGCTTCAACAAGATACTTGAGTCGCAGTGTACAACGGCTTGTTAACCTTGCTCCCTCCACCGGCCAAGGTAAACCGGCAGACAACCCGAAGAGCTCGAAACCGCAAATCTTGTTGATATATTCAATGTAGAAGATAGCCGAAGTGATCCATCGAAGGGGTCATGGATTGACTCAACTCGCCAATCAAGAAGGGCGATCCGGGAGACCAATCATTCCGATCTCCATTGGAAGTACTAACTTTAATAAGGCAATCTGTGACTTCGGTGCAAGCATCAACATCATGCCAAGAGTGATATATGAGAAACTATTCGATGCCCCTTAGCATACACAACCATGTGCTTACGGCTTGCGATCGGTCACTCCGTGTTCCTTTGGGAGTGCTTGAAGACATATGTGTACGAGTAGGCAACTCGTATGTTCCAAAGAGACTTCGTGGTAGTGGATACAAACGTGATGAAAGGTCCCCTATCATTCTGGGACGACCATTCTTGAACACCGCTTTGGAGCCATCATGTATGCCAACACCGCCAAGATCACCTTCAACATCAAGGGCAAGAGAGAAACCTTCTTCTTCAAGAACGAGTGCTGTTCGGCCAAAGACACCCTCATCACAACAATGTGAGAAGAAGAAGAGTCCAGCTAAGAAGAGCAAGAACAAGAATAAGAAGACCAAGAAGGCGGAGACAAGAAGGATGGTCACCGCACCCATAAGGAGCATGACCACTTACTCGGGTCCCCACGTCGATCAAGAAGGATGACCCGGTGTCCCAACCATTCAATGCTCCATCAACGAAGCTCTTTCAATAAAGTCATGCGTGACACCGGCCGGCGTCAACATTATGGCCAAGGTAACTTATGAGTACCTATATGGCACTATGCCTTTGGAGCCTACCTATGCACAAATGCGATGGCGTACCGGACATTCCGCCTCGTCGAAGGAGAAGTAAAGGATGTCCTCATCCGATAGATGACCATTATGTCCCTACGACTTCCTAGTCATTGACATGGGAGATGACTATGATCCTCCAATCATCCTAGGAAGACCATTCCCGAACACCACCGAGCTATCATCTATATTGGGACAGGAGAGATTCACTTCCACTTTCCCACCGAGAAGGTACGCCGCTACTTCAATAATAATTATATAATCACCGAGGAGCCCAAGAAGAACAGAGCAAGGAGAAGGCAGCGTACCCGTCGCGTAACAAGAAGAACATCACTACGATGGATGGGCCGACTATGAGGGAGAAGTGTCAAGATATGAAGATCGGTACCCGAAGAGAAGAACATTGTAAAAGAAGAAGAGGTGCTACCGAAGAAAACCAAGTGCCCCAAGAAACTTCCTCCTCAAGGTCATCTTCTCCAACAAAGAAGGTGTGGAAAATAAAAGTAAAATCGAATCAATTCCTACACACGAGGCGACATCATCCGAGGCGCCACCCAATGCGCCCTTGAAAAATGAGCGAACATGACAAGTCCCGTTCGGAGGACTTAAAACCACCGAACGCCGCGCCAAGAGGTAACTTGGTATTTATCAAGATTACTTTTCAGCATTATATTTTTTACCTTAGTATATTTATTTCCCTACTTGCATCTTAGTTGCATCTTTACTCTTTTATCTCCGCATTTGAAAAGAAAATAAAGATGTTGTGCATTTGCATCCGAAAATCGTCAAGCCCCATGTGGATAGTCATTCACTGTGGTGGCACAAAAATAATTTCTCAAAGATATTTATTTCCCCCGTCTCGCATTCCTTAAATAATAAAAAGATAAAAATAATTCTTGTGATCCCGTTAGAACAAGTCTAAGTTAAGAAAGTTCTAGACAACCAAGGCCTAGAGGTTTTATCACTAATGCTTAATTAGTTCCACAAGCTTTGTTGTCTATTTTGAGCTTCATAGAACATCAAGGATCAAGAAGAGCTAACAAGCGTAAGGACATCCAGTCCCCGTCGGAGTGCCGCCCGCGACAATTGAATGTCAGTCTCCAACAAAGAACTATCTACAACACTCCCGGAGGACTAGAACGTCTTCGGTGCCACAATCGAAACATCGCAGACTATGTCAACATCCAGCTTGGGGGAGAGCATCCCCGTGTACCAAGCTAAGTGTCTCCAACTTATCTAATTATGCTTTATTAAAGTATGCTTTGTTAAAACAACTAAAAAAGATGCATAACCATAGAAACCCGTAAAGATTTCCTTATTTATCTTTTCTACTTTTGGAGAGCTCTTGCAATCTGTCTTTAAAAGTGATCCCTAGAATAAACTCTACATGGAGATGATGAATAGTTGCTCGCCGTAAATTCCTTTCAAGTACCTAGTTTTCAACCTTGCACTCTCCCGAGTTTTGGACACAACTTGTTTAGATTTGAGATTTGCTCAACCCGAAACTTGTGGGTAGCGAACACTTGATCTAAGTCTAGGTGGTTGACGGGTATGATATGGGAAGGTTTTGAGCTGCTATCTATCTTGTTCCTAGAGATACTAGAGTTCGAGAATTTATCTCGTGAAAATATTAAATTCCTGCATAATGAGTTCCCTTATGATGAGAGTTCAAATTCCTACCACGACCATATATTCATGCTTACTAGATTAGGAAAACCCATCTATTTATATAGATCATATTGTAGGTTTGAGTGTAGACTTTATAGGCATTGAGTGTGGTTATCTTGTGGACCCATAAGGAATTAGTCACGCGAGTTAAAGTCAATACTATGTGCTCTCCATCCATTGATCTATGCTACTTCGTCCTCGAAGCACGCACCCATTTTATAAATACTACATTCATTACGTGCTACTGTTCCTCGAAGTACCACCCACATATAGATCCATATCCACCACATATTGTGCTATCTCTACCCCGGAGATACGCACTTATGCTACTCCTATCCCGGGAGTACGCATTCCCCACATATTGTGCTTGTCTCTACCCTAGAGATACGCACTTATGCCGCTCCTACCCCGGGAGTACGCATCCATCCATTCATCCATCCACATATACATACCCATCCATTTCACATCATCCAAAAGGTTCTACTCCTATTCCGGGAGTGAACATCTAGAAATAATCATTGCCGTTTCATTGCCTACATAAAAGGCTCCAAATCATTATCATTTCAAGTTATACACTCCCCGTGCTAAAGTTTCGTTTTCGAGGATTGGTTATTAAAAAAAAAAGAAAAAAAAAAGAAAGAGTAGCCAAGTCCTTCCATTTAAGAAGTTTCAAGGTTTCCGAATAAAGGGAGTCATGTTATCCCCAAAGGAGCAAGTGTAGAAGTAGATGTTCACCAGTTGAGTACCCCTCATAATCATTTTCTTATCACCATCATACTATCATCATCCTATTATCATCTTATCATCCATTTCACTTCCTCATTCACATGCACATATGACTTTATTATTATTTTAGTTCCTATTGGATCCATGTCTTAACCGTGCAATATATGCAAGTGAGTTTGAGTGTCTCTCCACCTATGAGCTCCACATAAGCCTATTAGAAAGTAGGGTGAGAGAGAGAAGGCACTTTTCACTATGCCTTAGTTCCACAAATACCACATATTCTGAGAGAAGAGAGAAGGCATACACTACTCATGCCTTGGAGAGGATCCAGAAATACCACAAATGAGAGACTTGAAAGGTTCATACAAGGAACTCGAGTTTTATTTCAAAACCTTGCAAAAACTCCGGATAATAGTTGATCAAAGAGGAGAAACATGGCGCTTGACTTGACCGTTCTATCTTTCAACTACTCAAGACCCAAGTGACGGTTACAAGCCCCATGGTGAAAGGTAATATGAGTGAGTTTTGAGTCGATATAGTTCACTCTAATCCGGAGGAGAGTTCTTGTTTGAACGCATGTGTACTTGTGAGGAGTGAAAGCATTGTAGCAACTCCCGATCCATCACTGAAGTCTATCTTTGCTCGTGGACGAGCAAAAGGTAAGCTTGGGGGAGTTTGTTGACGGTCGTTAAGTATCAATTTTATACCGTCAACGCAAAGAAGAGAAAGGACTAATATGAGTTCACCTCGTTAGATATAGGGGTTACACCGATTAATTCCACGAGTTTTGGTGATTGTCTATTTATGCGGGGGTTATCGTAAAGAGAACCAAAGGAGGCCCACATGTCATGATTACATAGAGATAAAGACCGAACGGGTAAAATTGTATAATCTAGAAGACTCCGGAAGGCGGCCCCGAAGGCTGGGCCCCACTGGGGGTGGCCGTCGGCCGACCCGTGGGAGTCGGCCGACTCCCCATCTCCACCAATCGTGGAGTCTCGTGGATCCCGCCTCCACCGCCTTTGAGGATGAATAATTATCGTCTATTTAGGTCGGTTTGATCCGAGGGCCGTGGTTCATCCTAGGGGGCTATATATTCAGAGCCCCCGGCCCCCGGGTGAAACCCGAATTCATTCTCTTCATTCATCCGAGAGGATTCGGAGAAGCCGAGCCACCATCTCAATTAGAGCTCCATAGTTTAGTAGCATAGCTACATAGGAATAGATCTAGAGGGAATCAAGCCTAGCTTGGAGTCCGGATCTCGTCGGAGTTCTTGGTAATTCCCCTTTACATTCTTGTAATATTCATCATTGTTCGTGATACTATGAGTAGTACTTTATTCTATTCTATTATATCGACTTGACTTTGCTCTATTTGATTATGTTCTCAATTATATTGTTCTTAGTTTACTTTGATTATATGTTTAGCATAGTTGGACTAGAATTATGTTTATGCATAGGATCGTATAGCGCTTTGCTCATTAGATCGATGGGTGAGTGGTAAATATTGTGTAGGCGTGGTGCCTAGACCGTATTTATCTCGCGACAGCACCCTATATTCCGGATCGTGAGGTAGATCGCGGGAGTGACAGCCCCTGTTGAGTCCTTTGTAGCCCTTCTCCCGAGTATAGGTCTAGCGGAACAAACCTATTACATTGAAGTCATTGCTATGTCTCTTGTCTTCTCTCGGTAATATCACTATGCATAGGTGTAACCTTTTCCCGCCATGATTGCTAGATGTTCTTGCACTAATCATTGTATGCTTTGACTTTATAGTTAGAATAACATAGGATTATACCCTAGATCGTCCTAGTCCATGCTAGTGTTATAAGCTTAGAGTGCTAAGTTGAGATGGCTTATTACTATTATTTTATGTGGCTAAATGCTCTCATTTATCTTATGTCATTTATCATTCATTCCTATATTTTATGTGACACTTACCCCGTATGAGATGATCGATACGCACAAGGTTAAGCTCTCCATTATTGCATGTGCATTGCTCATCACTCATTATCCAAGGCATTCCCTTCCCAAAGTGGTAAAATTATAAATAACGATACCCGGATTACTCCCGGTTAAAATGCTACGATGATATATTCTGTGCGCTTGCGGAACCCTTCTTATTTCAGTTGCACTTAATAGACATCAACACCGACTAAGCATACTTGCGGGACAAGCATCCTTGTGCGCGATCCACCTCCTGGTCGGTTGCGGACCACACCATCGTCTTGTAGTCCAGCCCACCAGCCTGGTCGGTAATGAGCTAGGTCTTGTATGGTCTGGGCCGTCTTGCCGAGCAGCCCTGGAACTGTCCATGGTGGTATACCGGATTTATACCCCCCACAGCTAGTCCCCGAGCACCATGTATCTTGAGGGAAGTCCATCGTCTTGACCACGCACTGTAGTGCCGACCACGTGCGGTGCTGTCCACATATGGTGCCGACCACGCACGGTGCGAACCACACGTGGTGCCGACCACGTGCAGTGCTAACCACACGTAGTGCCGACCACGTTCAGCCGAGCAGGTTTCCCGAGCAGTCTGTGTCCGACCACTGCTTATGTCAAGGAAGTTGATCTTGTTGAAAGATGTATGGTGCTCAAAAAGAAAAAATATTTTTTCTTTTTTAATTGTCCTGAGACGTGGGCCCACGTTGACACATGACAATTGTCGAGCAAAGTGCGAACGTAAGCCGGGGAGAAAAATCAACCAGAATCGTTCGAAAACAAGAGGGCCCTAAGTCACCGTGAGGTGACGTGGGCCCACGTAGTCCCCAAGTTCGATGGAAGATAGTATATGTTCTATTGAACTTTTTAAGAAAAAAGTCCAAACAGAATACCTACGGCCCTCTCGCTAGGAAACGAACCGGAAAAAATTCCAAGGACCAAGGACATAGGCGTGCGTTAAAAAAGGACCAACAGGAACCGGCCGGGCAAAATTTCGGGATAAAAATGAAGCCCACGTGCGGTGCCAAGGGAACTCCCCGTTAAAATTTTACTAGGGATAGTAAAAATCTGGCGGCCGCACGTGACAAGTACGGCCCATGGGACCGCGGCCCACTAGGGTAAAAAATGGGGCGGTTCACATGAGTCGAGGGGGTCCAATCCTAGAAGTCAACCGGACGTCATCCGGAGACTATAAATAGCGGCGCGCCGCTAGTGGACGGTTCCGCACTCATTGCGGTCGCATCAAAGCTTCTCGAGCTCTCCGCATTCTCGCGCTAGAGAAAACCGCCGCCGCCGCCATTTCTCCTCCAGATCCGCCGCGGCCGGACCAGCCGGGGGCAACCGACGAGATCCGGCCGCTCTCTTGCGCCGGAGCCACCGCGTCGCGTAGATCCGGCCGCCACCGCCGCGCATCCCGCTTAGGGTTTCGCCGCCGGAGATGGGAGCGCGGTCGACCAAGAAGGCCGCGAAGGGCGGGGAGTCGGCGAGGGCGCGGCCGGATCGGGTCCAGATCCACCTCGTCCCAGAATCGCTCGATTTGCCGGCGAGCCATGGGTACCGCCGCCGCGGAGATGGGGGTATGGAGGGAGCCTCGCGGCGAGGACGAACCGACGCCATTGCCGGGTGAGTTCGTCGTCTTTGAGGATCAAGTTGTTCGCGGGTTGGGGCAACCAAGAACGGGTTCCTCCGGGACCCGTGCATATGGTGGTCGATCTCCATATGCAACCTGGACCCCAACTCCATTTTGACCGTGTCCATCTTCATCGCATACTGCGAGATGTTTTTGGGCATCCCCCCTCATTTCAATCTATTCCGCCACTTCTTCGTGCTCCGCAAGAAGGGGGTGGAGACCGGGGGGTCCCAAGTAGCCGGGGGATGTTACATCCGGCTCCGGGATGGGTTGGCCGCGTCTTGGCTGGGGAGTAAGTTCAGCTCCGCCCCCAAGAAATGGAACAGGGCCTGGTTCTATATGAGCCAGGATGTCGCCATTGGGAGGAAGGTGCCATGCAACATCCACCAAATCCCAGAGGCAAATCCCAGGTGGGGAGAGGCACCACCTGTTGGGGATGTCCAGGTGGCGGAGCTGCTGGAGTTGATTGACAACCAGAAGGTGAACGGGGCGCTGGTGGCCGGGATGTGGATGGTCCGTCGCGTGCAACCGTGCAAAGAACGGACCAACCCACCGTGGCAATACAAAGGTGGGGTGAAGGATCCGGCACGGAGACGGAGGAGAAGGCCGACGAGAACGACATCCACCATACGCTCTCGGTCCCGTTTGAGAAGTATAACTCAAATACTTCTCTCGCCGACCACCAAGCGCCGCGTACCATCTCGGCAATCCTCCACCTCGTGTAATGCAACAAAAAGTTGTACTTTCGTGCAATGTGATAATGTGGCTGACCACGATATGTTGCCGAGCACTTGAACACTTTGTGTAGGGTCGAAGCGACCGCATTTTTCTCGCTGTACGGTGGAGAACCGGCTAGAGGGCGATGCCCTTCGTGGTCACGGCGTTCGCGAGGGATCGCCGACCGGGCGAGGTCGAGGACCTTAGCCCTGAAGATGATGATGATGATGAGGACGAGATCGTGGTGGGAACGACCACCAGGGGGCAACGGCGCGCGACAATGAAGAAGTCGGCCAGTGCAGCCCCCAAGGAGACAGGGAAGCCGGCCAACCTTGGCACCGGGGGTAAATTGAACCTCGGCAAGGAGGCCGGAGCCGAGGTCGGCGGCAAGAGGCCGGCCCCGGACAGCCCGGTGTCGTCGGACTCCGATGACACCATCACCATAGCCGAGCACCGGCGCAAGCGCCAGTGTGCCGGGGATGGGAGTGGCGGCTCTAAGTCGCCCCAACCGGTGCCGCGGCGGTCGCCGCGGAACGTCGGGCCGACCCCTACTCCGGCGAAGCCGAAGCCCGCCGCCGCCCCCTCAACGCCAACCACGGGGGCGGCTGCCCAGGTGGGCGCCGAGCAGTCCCCGGGTGAGCGGCAAGTCCCACCCAAGGCAGTCCCCAAGCCCAGCGCGAGGTCTGGGAGCGGGGCTCCAAGAAGCGGCGGCGTGCCCCAGTTCAAGGGCGGCTTTTGCCGGTAAGTAGCTGAGTACTTTAATTTCAATTGCTTGCTTTTAGAATCAGCTGTGTAGTAATGCCGATGTTGTTGATATGTAGTCAACCAAGGACTGGCCCCACACAGAGCTCAACCGGGGCTGCTGCCACGTCGCCACCAGCTGCGGCGTCAAGCGCAGAGCCCCAGCAGGGCGAGGCGGATGCCACCAGTGCTCCGCCACATGTGGAAACTCCACGGGCGAAGGAGCCGGTGGAGCAGGAGATGGTCCCATCGCCGGAGCCCGTCCGTCGCCCCGCCGAGCCAAGTCCGGAGCCGGCGCGGGCCACGCCAGGGCCGACCGCGCAGGCTACGTCGGAGCCAGCAGCCCAGGAGCCCGGGGCGACTGCCCAACCCAGTCCCTCGTCCTCTCCTGTGGAAGAGATCCACAGGGAGCCCCCTCAGGCGCCCGCCGCCTCCATTCCTCCAAATCGTATCATGATTTCGAGGATGGTGGGGAAGGAGTGGGTCTCGTATGACGAGGTGCCGGAGGAGGTGATGGAGGAGGGCATTAGGGAGGCCCTGGAGACTCTCACCTCCCGGATCCAGGTATGGTGTTTTGGTATTTGTGATAAATAGTTGTGCGGAGCACATGCTTGACTGCGTTGTTATCTACAGACCCTGCAGACCACCAATGCCCAGCGTGCGCGGACCATTCAACGGTTCGCGCCGATTGATGAGGAATGCAGGGCTCTCCGGGAGGAGAAGGCCAACATGCTAGCGCAAGCACAGGTCTATGAGACCTGGCTTACCGAGAAGGAGGCTGCTCGGCTGGCGCTGGAGCAACAGGTGGAGGCGCTGGAGGAAGGTCGACAAGGTAAGTGACCGTATCCTTTGAAACCAGGCTGAGCATGGTTCGGTTGCTATAAAAATGTGATAACTTCTGCCTCTGCATCAGGGCTGGAGGAGAAGGCCGCGGCCTTGGAGTGGGAGAAAGCCGCTCTGGCCAAGCAGTTGGAAGCCGCCCAGGAGCAGGCCAAGGCGGATGCTGCGCAGATCGCGGAGCTGACCGGTAAGTTGCACGACTTAGGTCGATTGTATAGGTTGCCTGCCATGTACTGGATCTAACAGCACATGCTAACCACATTGTTGTCGGCCGCAGATATTAAGGATCGGCACACGGCGCCTTCCAATGCCTCGGGAGACCTCGCGCTTATCTCCAAAAGAAGATGGATCGGAGGACCGAGCAAATCCGCCGGTTCTCCGTGCGCTTCCGGAGGAGGTGCACCCGGCGGACCCGGTCGGCGAAGACAACGGGTGGTCGGAGACCGCATCCACGTCGTGGCCGGCGCTGCGGGACCTCGTCTCGCGAGCGGGCACATATGCGGTGTCCACAAGACGGCGGTGGTCCGCTCGAGGGTGGCAAGCGGCGGATCCGGCCACCGTCGCACTCGGATTGCGCCGAACTCCCGCCGATGCCGACGCCGAGGAGCTCCGGGCCACCTTCGTCCCTGTTGCGGAGCAGGCTGGTCGGCGATATGACGCTCATTGAGGACCCTGCAGCGGAGAGTGGTGGTCAGTAGGGCATTTGTTTTAAACTTGTGTATTTAAAACTTGTATATAAGTGGTGCTGAGCACGGGGTGCTCGAAACAAAACTTAAGGCCGTGTTAAGATGCAGACAATGTAGGCATACTTAAGTGGGTGATAAATATTTTGCCGTTTGTTTAATTAGATCGTTATGCATAGCTCGATGCAAAACGTTTTTAAGAAAAATTATGTCGACAAATAAGTTTTGCGCCCACTCTCGAAGCAATTAGCTCTGTCAAGGTGACAAAGGAACGCACTAGTGAACAGCGCGGTACGCCGGGATCACTAGGTACGATCCTAAGTACCTATTAGAGGGTGCCTCGCCGGATCTCCTAGTGCCGTGTAGCGCGGAGCTGTAGCACATCGACGAGAGGACCGAGACGCGTGACCTTATCGAATCGTTCTCGGCGAGTGAAACGCAAAGTTTAGATGTGACTTATGCGGGCGCATGTATGCAAGGTGGTGCGGAATTTCGAAAAGAAATTGCAATAAGACGAAAAGGAGACAAAGAAAAGAGGAACTTTGTTAATGAAAAACCATGAGTACAAGATACATATCTTTATGGGTAAAAGTGTATGAGCATCTCTATGTGCCAAGAATTTGGCTCTTCGACTCCATCTAGTGTCTCCAACCGGTACGATGTTGGGCGTGTTACAGCCTTAATTCTGTACGGTCCTTCCCACCTTGGTGATAGCTTGTGGAGGCCGTCCGTATTTTGAATACGGCGGAGCACGTGATCGCCGACCACGAACAATCGTCCTGACGCTTGCGGTTGTAGTAGCGTCGTACCGTAGCTAAGTACTTCTCAGTCCGAGCACATGACTCAAGGACCTGCTCTTCCTTAGCGACTATGTCCACCTCTCGAGCTTCGTCGGAGGTGGTTTCATCGTGGTAGGCTACCCGTGGTGATTGGAAAGCGACCTCGGCTGGTATGACAGCCTCTGAGCCGTACACCATAAAGTATGGTGAGACTCCCGTGTTGCGGCTGGTCTGAGTACGCAGTCCCCAGACCACTGCAGATAACTCTTTGAGCCACCGACCAGGTTTGAGTTTGGTGTCAACCTGGAAGACTCGTTTTTTGAGTGCGTCGAGGATCATTCCGTTAGCACATTCAACTTGTCCGTTAGCTCTGGGGTGAGCGATGGAGACGTACTTGACCTTGATCGTGCTATCATCGCAATAATTGAAGAATGCATCACTTGTAAATTGCGAGCCTAGATCGGTGATGGTGGTGTTCGGGACACCATATCTCGTGGACGACCTCGTCGAGGAACCGGACTGCCTTCTCGGCCGTGGCTTTTTTGACTCGGTTTGTATTCAATCCACTTGGAGAATTTGTCAATAAGCACGAAGACATTGGTGTGGCCGCCGGAGCTGGCTCAAGGGGCCGATCATATCCAAATCCCCGGCATGAGAAGGGCCAAGCACCGGGATTGTTTGTAGATCATGTGCTTTGGGACATGAATCTCGCTTGGCGAACATTTGGCGCTTTACGCACCGTCGTACGTAATCTTCGGCGTCGAACGGCGGTTGGCCGCAGAAACCCGCCGGTAGGCTTTGCCGACCGGTGTCCGGACGCCGCATGGTTACCACAAGTGCCTTCATGGATGGCTTTAAGAAGCTCGATCCCCGCTTCCCGAGTGATACACTTCGGAAGATGATGGACTTGGGTGCCTTGCGCATCAACTCGCCATTGACCATAGCATAGGCCTTGGCTCTACGGACCCGAATTTGTTGGGCGCAAGTTTGTCCTCCGGACGAGGTGGTCATTCGGGTATTTGACAAAGGGCTCTCTCCAAAGTCTTCCCGGGAAGGCGTCGCCGACCGGGCCGACTCGTACCCTTATCATCTCGCCCGCGGCCGAGGAGACCGTCGTCATCCTCGACGTTGGCGTCACTGAGCAGGGTGGTCAGGACATTGACCTCTGAAGTGGGTTCTGGTGTATGTTCTACCTGATCGGGGATCGAAGGTTTGATTAAGTCTTGAACAAAAACACCGGGGGTAACTCCGGCACGGATGAGCCTAGCTTGGACAGCTCGTCGGCTCCTACGTTCTTTTCGCGGCGAACGTGGATGAATTCCACACCGTAAAACTTGTTCTCAAGTTTACGAATTTCGGCAACGTAGGCGTCCATCTTTTCGTGGACGGTATCCCAATCTTTGTTGACCTGCTTGATGACTAAAGCAGAGTCCCCATAGACCATGAGTCGTTTGATGCCAAGTTCAACGGCGATACGAAGGCCGTGTAAGGCTGCTTCGTACTCGGCTACGTTGTTGGATGCTTTGAAGTGGATACGCAAGACGTATTTTATCGTGTCCTTGGAAGGAGAGATAAAGTAGACACCGCCCCAAGACCATCGATGTTTAGGGAGCCGTCAAAGTACATTGTCCAGTACTCGGCATTTGAATCGGCGAGGGGTAGGCTGATGTCCGTCCACTCCACAATGAAGTCAGGCAGGGCCTGGGACTTCACCGTCCGACGGGCGCGAAACTGGAGTGTGTACTCGGACAGTTCTAGCGCGTATTTCACGATCCGACCACTGGCATCTCGGTTGCGGAGGATGTCGCCAAGTGGTACGTCTGTAACGACCGTGATTTTGAAAGCTTGAAAGTAGTGGAGCAGCTTGCGTTTGGTGATCAGGAGTGCATACAAGAGCTTTTGTACTTGATTGTACCGCTGCTTGGACTCGCTGAGCACTTCACTGATGTAATATATGGGGCGCTGGACTCCATAGACGTGTCCTTCCTCCTCACCTCGACTACTAACACAGTGCTGACCACGTTGGTCGTTGCAGCTATGTATAGGAGCAACTCCTCGTTCTGCTTGGGGACCGTCAGGAGTGAAGGAGAGGTGAGGTAGGCTTTGAGCCGTTTAAAAGCCTGGTCGGCCTCCTCGGTCCATTCAAACTTTTCTTTGGCTTTGAGCGCTTTGAAAAAGGGAGTCCTTTTTCACCCATCCGAGAGATGTATCTCCGTCGAGCGGCTAGGCACCCGGTGAGTTTTTGGATGTCCTTGACGCACCGGGGCGGTCGTAATTTCAGGACGTCGGCTACTTTCTCGGGATTTGGCTTGATACCTTCCTGGCTGACCAGGTGGCCGAGAAGGATACCGGATGGTACTCCAAAAACACACTTGTTTGGTTGAGTTTCCATTGAAACTCGTTGAGTTTCGCGAAGGTGCGTTCGAGGTTTGTGATCATGGCGTCCGCCGTTCTTGATTTTATCACCACATCGTCTACGTAGGCCTCTACAAGATCGTCGGCGATCTCTTTTTCGAGGCAGGACTGGATAGCCCGTTGGTACGTAGCTCCGAGCGTTTTGAGACCGAAGGCCATCGTCGTGTAACAAAAAGCACCGGGGGGTGATGAAAGCGGTTTTTTCTTGGTCCTCCTTTTTGAGGGCTATCTCGGTGATACCCGAGTAACGATCAAGAAACGAGAGCAACTCGCAAATGGCGGTAGAGTCTACGACCTCGTCGATTCGAGGAGATTGAATGCCCGCTTGGGCGGTGTTTGTTGAGATCTCGTATAATCAACGCACATCCTCCACTCTTTATTCTTCTTTTGAACAAGCACCGGATTGGCTAACCAGTCCGGGTGGTACACTTCTTTGATAAAGCCAGCGGCTAAAAGCTTGGCTACTTCTATCCTAATGAGCTCCTTGCGGTCGCGAGCGAACCGGCGCATCTTCTGCCTGACTAGCTTAGCAGTCGTCTTGATATCGAGGTAGTGCTCGGCCTTTTCCCTGGGAACACCAGGCATATCGGAGGGTTTCCACGCGAATATGCTGATGTTTTTCCGAAGGAATTTGACGAGCGCGTATTCCTATTTGGGGTCAAGCTCAGCTCCGACTTTGGTGACCTTGGAGGGGTCTTTGTCAGAGAGGCGGACCGTCTTCGCGCTCTTCACCTTGTTGGATGGGCGCCGACCGATCCAACAGGTTGCTCGAGCTCGCGGGCGGGGAGGTCATCGACGCCCAGCCGGTGTGCCGCAAAGCGTGTTGCGGGTCTTGGAATTCCCGCGGCGTAAGCGGCAGTCTCGCACTCACGAGCCATGAAGACGTTGCCACGTAGGGAGAGCGTTCCCTGCTCGGTGGGCATCTTCAACACCAAGTAGCCATAGTGGGGGATGACCATGAACTTGGCGATACCAGGGCGGCCCAAGATGGTGTGGTAGGTCCCTTCAAAGTCGGCCACGATGAAAGTGATGTGCTCGGTGCGGAAGTGCTGCTTGGTCCCAAACTGCACGTCGAGGGTGATCTGCCCGAGCGGGTAAGAAGGCTTTCCGGGCATGATGCCCCAGAACGGTGTGTCGTACGGCTGTAGCTGCTCCTGCGGTATGCCGAGTGCCTTGAAAGCTGGGTAGAACATGATGTTCAGAGCACTGCCGCCGTCAACCAGCACCTTCTCGAAGCGGATGTTGGCTATCACTGGGTCGAGGACCAGTGGAAATCGTCCGGCGTCCGGGATGCGTGCCCACATATCTTTGTGGCTGAAAGATATGGGCTGCTCGGACCACGCTGGTAGCTTGACGTCGGTGACGAGGCCATCGGGTTCTTGCATCGCGATGATGGCGCGAGTCAACAACTTTCTGTCGCGGCTTGTTTCGAGTCTGACTTTTCCGCCAAAGATCACAGCGGTGAAGTTCCGCTCGGGTTCTTTGAACGCGTGGCGAGGGTTGACATCTCGGTGTCTCGTCCTCGTCTTCTTCTTCTCGGCTTGTCGGCGGGCTTGCTTTTGGCCTTGGGGTTGGGTCGAGGCTTCTTGGAAGCGGACTCGATGAGAGCGTCTGTCGAACTCGGCACTCGCCCATGGTGTGACCTTTACCAGATGCCGAGGACAGTCCTGGGCAAAGATTTTGTCGAGCACCTCATCCCCGGCTGGCTTTTGCCCTTTAACCGCATTGACAGCGTTGTCATCGCGGTTTCTGTTACGTTTGCCTCCACCATAGTTATCCTGGCCACGGCGTCTAAAGTTGGGTTCGTTGTCGCGGGGGCCAGGTCCACGGTTGAAACGCTGGTTGTTGTGGCGCTCCTCTTGTCGGCGCGGTGGTCGGTCAGCGTTGCTTTCGTCGTCGGAATGGTTCTGACGGTAATTACGGTCCGACGGGCCGACGTCGCCACGGTTTGGGCCGTCGTCCAGGAGCGTGTAATCGTGCGCGATAGCGAGTAACTCCTCCATGGTTTTCGGCTGTCTGAGGAGGAGAGCCTTTTGGAGGTCTCGCCCACGTGGTTGGACCAGGCCGTCGATGAAAGCTTCGACGGCTGTCTCCTGAGAGATCTCTGGTACGCGATTCCACTGGTCCGAAAAGCGCCGAATGAACTGCCGCAAGGACTCCTTTGGGCGAAGGCGGACCTGTTTTAAGGCATACTTGGTCCCTGGTCGGACACAAGTAGACTTGAAGTGGTCGACGAAGACTTGGCGGAGCTGCGCCCAGCTGTGGATGGAGCCGGGTTGTAGCCGGAGCAGCCAGGTGATGACTGTATTGTTGAGCACAACGGGGAGGTAGTTTGCCATAACGTACTCGTCGCCCCCTGCGGCTCGGACGGCCACCTCGTATAGCATGATCCAGTGGGCTGGATCTGCTTTGCCGTCGTACGCCCGGATTTCCGAGGTACGGAAACTCTTTGGCCAGACGACTGCCTTGAGCTCCTCGATGAAGGGTGGGATGCCGCCAATGTTTCTACGTGCTCGGAGGCGCTCATCTATCCGTTCTCGGAGCTCCCGACGCTCAGGTTGGAGTACTTCGTCGTCTTGTCGGCCCTGGTTGCCTTGCTGGCAATTAGGGCGTCGTCGACTGTTTTGAGGGCGTGCGCATCGTGGAGCCCTGCTTGGTTGCTCGACACGGTCATCGTAGTTCCCTCTGTCTTCATAGGCATATCTGCCGTTGTAGGATGAATTGTCCCCTCCACTCTCGACTCGCTGCTCACGTCGATTCCGGTTCTGCCGAGAACGGCGGGATCGGTAAGAGCTGGCCATGGAGCCCATGGAACGAAGGTTGTTCACTTGGTCCTCGGCTGCTGCGAGGAATTCCTGAATCTCGTTGAGTCCAGGGGTCTCGGGGGGAAGCTGCTTCAATTTCTCCATGGCCACAGCAATGTTCGCCATGGGCGTCTCGTGGACCACTGGGTCGCCAGCACCGTCGAACTCGGGGTTGAGGTTGTGACGCCAGGGTCGGTGTCGTGGTCCGGCGCCTCCGTTGGGGCGGCCCTGCTCGGCAACACGTCGTCGGCCACGATCGTTGTTACGTTCTTCCCTTGCCTGACGTTGGGCGTCTGTCTCGTTCGGAGCCGGGGGCTCATCATTGCTAACCATCAAAATCGTTGATCCGAAACCAGGCGGATGCTTGGGAAAATCCAGCGCGCTGCTGGGTGTCTCCGTCCGGTGGTCGGGAGTGATCGGGGCGTCCTCGGTGGTCGGATTGAGATCCGTATCCATGAGGTAATCCTCTTCCGAGGACAGGTAATCGGCGTAGTCGGAGGGGTACCCTGCTAGCAGTTCGGAGATGGTTGGTGAGTCCGGGTTGGCGTCCTGAGACGTGTCTAACTCTCGGATCTCCACCATCCCGATCATGTGCACGGGATTCTTCGGGACAACGTCCTGAATCAAGAGCGCATCGAATTGCTGTTGGATGCCTCTTGTGTATGTCGACGCCGCGTTGTTTAATCCAAAGGACAGATTGGTTGGATCACGTGGCGGAGCAGGTGGATCTGTTGCAGGTAACTTGTTTGGCGGAGCACGGCCATCTTGGTACTGTCGAGCAGGTGCTCGGCAGTTTTGTCGTGCCTCAATAAATTCGTTCAACCTGCTGAGAGGAGGAACGTTAACCCTGCTCTGGATCTGCTCGGTCGAAGTCAAGCGGCCGTCCTGGTTGGGATCTAACCAACGGGGACTTCTAGCCGACCTGAAGGGAGCTGGTCGGGCGACGGGCTGATTGTTGCCAAAAAATTCTGCATTGCTATGGCGGACAGAACTTCGCCGGCGTGGTCAGACGGGTGTGAAATCAGAAAAGTCTGGTCCCTGGCGGATCAACTCCTGCGTGGCCTCAGCTAGCTTCGTGATCTCGGCCAACCCGCGACCCTGTTGGTCAATCAGTTCGATCAGATCTGAGTTGTTGACCGGCTTTCTTTTGTAGCAAGACAACCGATCTACGAGTGCTCGGAGATCCGTTGTGTCCACCGTTGCCGAGGGCAAGGGGGAATCCTGCGCGGCGGTGTCTTTGCGACCGGCGGCGAGGTGGTCGCGCGTGGCGGGTGAGCGGATGGTGCCGAGACCATCTCGCTCGGTGGCGAGCCGGGCGCCGAGACCGTCTCCGTCCGGTGGGCGGTCGAGACCGGCCCTGATGCTTCCACGGATGCGAGGGGCGCTGCCATCTTGGTGGTCCAGGTGACCGATCCGAAGGTGAAGGCGCTGCTGGCCTCGAGATTCATGGATGCGGGGAAGGAAACCATCTGGATCGCCTTGAGATCAAAAACTCCAGCCCCTACCTGGCGCGCCACTGTCGATTACGGATAACCGGCAGTCCACCACGGAGTATCCCACGGTGGTGAGTTTCGGTAAGGGCGTGTTACGATCTACGATCTGGACGTTCGAGAAACAAGACAAACCAAGGACAGCCAGATTTACCCAGGTTCAGGCCGCTCGGAAGCGTAATACCCTACGTCCTGCTTCTCGTGTTATGCTGTATGATCAAGTGTCGGATTACAATGAAGCGCTAAGCTCTCTAGGTTAGGATGCCAGAGAATAGCCTGCGTTCTAGGGGGGTCCTCGGCCGCTTTATATAGCCGAGCAGCCAAGGGTACACGTGAGGTGGTCGGTTACATCAAGTCGTGCCCGTGGAGGACTCTATCTGACCTAACCGACTAAGCATACTTGCGGGACAAGCATCCTTGTGCGCGATCCACCTCCTGGTCGGTTGCGGACCACACCATCGTCTTGTAGTCTAGCCCACCAGCCTGGTCGGTAATGAGCTAGGTCTTGTATGGTCTGGGCCGTCTTGCCGAGCAGCCCTGGAACTGTCCATGGTGGTATACCGGATTTATACCCCCCACAGGGGGGCAGGACTGCGGGCTGTCTAGGTGAACGGTGAGTGTTAGGCGGCGGTATGTGGCTTTGATCTCCCGTGCCTTGGCCCCTGCTGCATCCTCTCTGGCCATGGTCATCGCTGCTCCCGCCCATAGCCTCGCCGGTCTCAAGGGCCCCTGCAGACACCGTCCCGGGGATTGGTAGCGCTGCAGCGGACCGGTTGGCATCATAGTGATGCAGCCCAGGAGCCAGGAAAATTGGGGCCGTTCCAGGTGTGAAATTTTGATTCTTATAAGCGGCGCAGAAGGTAAGAACGTGGGTCGACAGTGGTGAGTGGGGGAACCTTTGCATCAGTGGCTCAGAAGGCGAAGCTTAAGGGTCACATGCGTGAGGCTATAACGTTGCTAATTATGGCGTGGAGGCTAACGTTGCTAATTATGGCGTGGAGGCTGTACATTGCTTGAGTTCCATTCAGATGCGAAGGGAGGCACTAGAAGCATGGGCTGGATGGAGGGTAACTGAAAATAGCTGACGTGACGTAAGGAAGAGGCAGAGAAATTGCTTAGTAAATAAATTAGTTTGTGGAGTTTTGACACGTGCTCCACATCTACTTATGATAATTTTTGTAGTTAATTTAATGCAGCTTGGACCATATATACAATCAAAGTTCTAGTCTCTTGAGTTCACACTTAACTTGCTACATCAAATTAATTAATTTCTTGAAGTCTTGGCATGAAGTCTATGTCTATGCATGGATGAGCAGTCATTGTTATCAATTTAATGTAGCATTGCAAGGCAAGTCTCTCATTAACAATCTTAGACTGACTCAGTCAATTATGATTGATCGAATCACGGCTCTGAAATTGAAAACTTTCTAGCTACCAAGTGGCATCATGCATGCATGTTACCACTGCATGTGAAGTAGCAAGTGTCTGTTGATGAAAGCTCACCAACCACCCAATAATCGAATATTAGCTAGGTTAGTCAAGTGCAAGTCTGCTTAAACAATCTTACTGACTCGGATCTGTGTATATATGATGTAAAACACCATCAGGCACCCAATAGTACACGCATATTTAGCTACAAAGGGGCATCATCAGGCACCAACTACTTGGATGCATGCACGAGCTCCGACACTAGCAAGTAGCAACCAGAAGCTAGCAGTGCGAGTTCGAAGCCGATCGATCTGATCAGGTTCAGGAGTATAAATAAAGGTTAGTGGATTTATTTCATATCTGATGATCGAGCTGGTAAATGTTTCCGTATGCATCAGATTATATTCCTAATTAATCCCAATGGTTACACTAGCTATCTGCCTGTGTCCTTCAGGATCCAGGTTGATTCGACGATTAGAAGACACACGGTGGGATCTGAGTCCATGGCGGCTACTCCGGAAGTTCGAGTCAAGGATGCGTACGAGAAGGCAAAGGAGAAGTTCGAGACTGAATTCGAATTCAGCGAGAAGGCCGATACGATGATGCATCGGTTCCCTCCAGCACTACGAGATGAGATGAACAAGAATTACCCGTACATGGTCGAACCGAGGTTTGTGGCCATCGGTCCATATCACCACAAGAAGGACCACCTTAACAAGATGGAGGAGGTGAAGAATGCCGCCGCCTACTACATCTGCGACCGCGTTGGCGTCGATCGGGAGAAGGCGATGAAGAAGGTGCGCGACGTGTTGGACAAGCGTCGAGCGGGAGAAGGCGATGCAGGAGGTGCGTCGGCGTCGAGCTGGCGACGCAAGTACTACCTCGACGATGAAACCACCGTCAACATGGACAACACCTGCTCCGCGGCCATGATGTTACGTGACGCCTGCTTCCTCAACATGGACAACACCTGCTTCGCGACCATGATGTTCCGTGACGCCTGCTTCCTGCTGCTGTACATGGACGTGTATGACAGGTCCTACGGCGACGAGGAAGACTACGTGGTGAACCCGTCGATGCGACGCTTCCTCTTCTCCAACCGTGACAGTATCGAGAGCGACATCATGCTGCTGGAGAACCAGATCCCGTGGCCAGTGATCGAAGCCCTCGTGGATCTTGACAAAAACGTCCTCTCCCAGGCTGTGGAGAAGTTCATTACAGGTATGGGGAACTCTTTCAAGATCACTGAGTCTTGTGATGATCCTTCCCAAAAAAAAGAAGAGTGTTGTGGTTTCTTCAAAAAAAAGAAGGGGCCTTCTGATTCTGATGATCTGCGGGTAACTTATGATGAGTTGAACGATAAAAACAATCCGCCTGCACATCTTCTTGAGGTCCTCCGCCGCCACAAAACTAAATCAAAACAACCGGTATCAATTGTAAAAAAAAAACCAGCAGTCACTTCGATCTCATGGATGTCTGCCATGAATCTCGAAGAGATCGGCATCAAGCTGAAAAAGGCCACACCTACGGCGACGTTCTCAGACATGCACCTGGAGAAAGGCCGCCTCCTCAAAAGTCATCTCACCCTGGCGCCGCTGTCGCTAAGCAACATGGGGGCGTCCTGCCTCGTCAACATGGCGGCGCTCGAGGTCTGCACCCAGTCGAGGTTCGGGGACCATAGCGACAAGAACGCCGTCTGCTCCTACCTAGCCGTCCTCGCGTTCCTCATGGTGGGGACGGAGGACGTGCGCAGGCTGCGGTCGAAGGGCCTCCTGCACGGGACGCACAGCGACGGCGACATGCTCGCCTTCTTCAACGCCGTCGCCAAGCATCTTCCCAGCGGGAGAAACTTCGCCTTCCTCATGGGAGAGATCCAGGAGTACAAAGAAAAGAGGCCCAAAAGGACCAAACTGTACAAATGGGTTTATAACCACTACGTGACCGTCATCAAGGTGGTGTCTCTCATTGTTACAGTCATTGGCCTCTTTACTACAGTCATTGCCATCTACAAGGGGCTCAGCTCTGTCATCCACAAGAACTGATGATGACGCCACCAAGACTACTGTTCGAGTCAAGGCAATAATGTTCCCGATCCACGAGTTAGCTACTCAAAGTCTCTTTCTCTTTTAAAGTCTCAAGGGATGGCCAAGTTTTTTTAATTTATAGTTCTCATTTAATTTCTCAATATTGTCAGATTGTCAGTCGGCCTCAGTTGGCTTTCCCATTCTCAATTCAATAAAGCCATGTAAGTTGGAGACATTTGCAGCATGCCTGCTCATTTCACTAAAACTCGTGCATTGCCATTGTTTACTTGCATCTGTCATATATATCTTCATATGTATAAAAAAACGAGAACCGGGGACGACATCCCACCGGTTTTTCATCAAGAAGATCTTCTCACCAGACCTCGAAAAACCCATGTAACCCCAAGTCCTACCCATATACAGTGTCACCGCATCCTGTGAGAATCTCACAGGGGATTTTATTTACCCTTAGGCCTGAAATTTGCTCCCGGTGGGAGTCGAATCCACAGCCTAAGGGGTGCTGCCGGAGTGTGGGTGAGCTGGACCAGCCAACTAAACCCAACATGTTTTGGCATATCTTCATATGTATAACATACATCGTTTAAACCTGGGGTTTTGTCGTGTTTTTGGTGAAAATGGAAACACATAACAAATGCAAAAATGATAACGGTCTATTTTAGCGATATACCATTTAGGACTAGAAATTACACCGTCTTTGCTTGTCTCATGCTCCCTTAGGGCAGGCTACGAACCGGACTAGCCCAACATGGCATGGGCCTGTACAGGCATGGCCCGATAGGGCACGGCACACAAGGGCCTGCCGGTCGACGGGCCGTGTCGCACGAGTCCATCATGCGTGGCCAACGACCGGCCACTTTTCATGTCGGGTTGGCCCGATAATTAAGCACGAACTTTTTTCGCGGGCCAAGCTGGCTCGAGGCCCAACAAATGCAAGCATAGAGATTGGGAAGAGGAAGCAGCCTTATTCGACCACTAGCGGCGGTGGTGTCCTGTAACAGAACCGACCAACTAATATAATTACTGTTCACTAATCAAGCCACCGTGGCAGCTCAAGTAGTAAACCGCAATTATACCAGGCCCGGTAGTCCGCGAAATCCCGAAAGATCTCGAACTTTCTCGAGTCACACCCGGATCACAAAGTTCAGCGGTTCCCATTCACTTAAGTTACTTTTACAAACTTTATAAATACTCGAATGGTTACAAAGATAATATTTTACAACTCAGGATTTTCAAATAAACGGCGGAAGAGAATATTCTTTGCAAATGTACTCACACCTAAATATTTAAATATAGTGCCCACTTCGGTCGACTCCTTCAAAAGCATGAGGATAAGATATAGAGTTGACTTGCCCAAAGTCTTTTCCTCCCGTAGCGGGATATAAGTCCACCGTGTCACCATCGTGGTAATCTTCAACCTACAACAAACAACATTGGGAATTGCACCACGAGTACTTTGTACTCAAGAAGACTTACCCGACTAAAAGAAAATAAAGACTCTTTGGTGGATGCCAGGCTTTATAGTGGGTTAGCTGACTCCTTATTTGCCAAAAGGATGAGCTTATTAAATGATCATTTAGTGATAAAAGACTCTCTAGCTTATCCAATTAAGTAGAACCTGCCATTACTACATTAGCACCTGCACTACTCATATTATTAAGGTAGAAGCAATCAACATTAAGTAACCGCATTGATTGAGTAATCATTAAACCAACATGAGTAAACATAACCAACTCGCACAAGAGATATAATTTGCGACCATGCATTTGTCTCGATCAAGTATTCACCGTCCGGGAATGATGGCGATTATAATCGATTGCTAACCGGTGGGGGTATTCCTCACGAAAACCACACGACTCCGCCGGAGTCGATTCGATCACCATGATCTACTCGGGAAAAGACGCGGATCAACGGCTCATCACCATGACCAAGGAAACTCCCGGCAGCCAACAGGTAAGCGTGCCCATCAAATGACACCGCCCCATCTTAAGGTCTCACAAACCGGGCCCTTGTTTACCCCACCCCCATCGCCGGCATGGATACCTGGCCGTTGAAACCTGGCCCAAGTAGATTCTTGGCTTCGCGGAATAGTCCCAGAGCGACCTTTTTCAGCTATCTGTGAGGCGGCATTCAACATGATCGAGGACGTACAAAGCCATATTTCTTTAAGAGGTGATTTAGAAGGCCACATGGTTATGTTCATATCCAACATATCACAGTCCTCAATCCAAAAGGGGTAGTAACCACCTATCATCGCGGAAGATGGTCGATCATCCGGCTTCTACCGATTATTAGAGCGCCCTAAGCATGTAGTCGATCCCGTACGTAAAAGTAGGATATTTACGGTGGCAAGGTAATCCCGATGCAACTACGGTTCCAATCAACGCCTATAACTTAATGCAGCATAAAGAATAAAAGGACGCAAGGTAAAACATTTGCAAACCGTAGGAGGGATGCTCCGGGGCTTGCCTTTCTTGAAGAGTTAGTTCGATGATCTGGATCGATCTTCAAGCTGGTTCACGTCTGGTTCCCGATCACCTCCTGTGCGGGAACTTCCTTCACGACTTGTCCTTCTGGATCCTTGACTTCACGACGAATGTTCTACACGAGATCCTGGAATGATGCGTATGCATATGTATGAGTGCGTGTTCATCGGTATATGCATGATCATGAATGATCAAGGATGATAGATATTCATAGGTGAATAACCTATTTAATCTGCTACACTTATCACTAGCAAACAAGCCAGTAAAGCCAAAGACGTACACCTAGGCATAACTATCCTAACTCAATCATCAAGACACACACTAAGTACAACCAATCATACATAGCCTAATCACTACCATTCATCATCATCAAGCTCAATACACTATATCACACAATCAAGCTTCACTAACAAATATAGACCTACACATGGCAGTCCGAAGAATTAAATCATAACTGGAGATCTATAAAACCAATGGAAATGATTGAAGACAATCTGGAAAGCTTACTAAATTGCCCATCAATCATCTCAAGACACCAAGACATGATTCCTAACTTAACTGGTCCTAAGACAGACAACACTAGAACTGGTTCTGGGAAAATAGCAATTAAGCAGCCTTCCCAACCAAGTGGCAAGAGCCATAGCTCCTAAACTATTTATCCAATGACCACCAAATTTCAACAGTAGACTTATATACTAATTACAAACCAATCATATTAAGACAAGTTTCCCAGATTACCAACCTATCATTAGGTTAGGCATGACATCTTGTAATCGACTCTAAATTAACCACCTATGGGTTGAACAGCAACCCATAGCTAGACACATCATAAAATCCTACAATAATTACAGTAGATAACACATGGCAATGCCAGTGTATCACCCAAGTTTCCCAATTGGATGAATCTACTGGCCTACACAAAAAAGACATGGCAGCACCAAACCAAGGACCTATAAATACTTTGCACTACCAACTAGATGCTACCCTGAATTCAACCATGCACAGAGCTACACTAGGGCATATAAGTAGCCTATAAAAAGTATGAACCTCAGATTTAACCTACATAATTGATTTTTGAATTATCTCAAGAAACATGCAATTAGATCACTTGAACTACAACTCTAAATTTTACCACAGCAAGCATGCATGATACAATTATCATAGACAGAGCATCACATAAGAAGACTAACAAAGCAAGAACTACATTTTTTAGAGCATCCAATGATTTACTAGGCATTTCTAAAGATTAACAACATTTATACCAATCTAGTAACTTTAAATAAATCTACACAGAGAAGTTATTAAAACAGGGCATATCATATTTTTCCTAGATACTACACATCACAAGGATCATAACAAGACTTGAATCATTGCAATTGGACACTCCTAGCTCTAGATATGGATTTTACAAGCATTTAACCAAAATCTGGAAAAGCATTTTCTTTTTAAAACCGAGACCTAAATTGCTACGGGTACCCAGAACGTACCCAGACACGCGTTTCTGCTAGATCCACCCGGATCCATGCACCCAGAGGTATCCCCCGTCGGGCTGCTTTGCAAAAAGGCCCTCGGACTTTTCCCTAATTACGTGAGGCTAGATCTGCGAATCATATGAGTCATGGCGCTTTGCAGATCGACCCCTATACTTTACCTAATTCTAACTCGAGGTCCTTCACGTGAGAAGGAACAGGGGAGGCGGCGGAGTTGGCCGTTCCCGGCCGGTGGGACTTCGCCGGCGTCCACGAGGTGGCGGCGGAGCACCAGGGCGGCGTCGCGCATCCATGTCTGCCCCCAGATCGACGGGAGGCGGCCCGTGGTGGCCTGGCCGCGGGCGGCGGTCGGCCGTGCCGACGGCGCTCGCCGAGCCGGCCCTCCGGTGGCGGTGTCGAGCTGCTAGGCGGCGCATGGGATGCGGCGCGGGCAGGAAAAGGCGACTGCGCAGGCAATTTGCAACGCGAGGGGACGCGGAAGATGCTGCGCGCGGCGGCGGCCTTGGCGGACTGCGTCGGCGGCGTAACCGCCCGATGCGGTCGCTCCGGCGCGCGGTCGGTGACGCGGTTGGGCGCAGGCTAGGCGGCTCGGAGCGGCGAAGCTGGCGCATGCTGCAGCGGCTGCGGAGGGGCGCTGGGTGGCGACGGAGACTGAGCGAGCTCCGCGGCGGCAATGACGACGGCGTGCTCGGCGCGCGCGCGAGAGAGGGAGAAACAGAGGGGGAGGAGCAGGAAGAGTGAGGGGGAAGGAGTGGAGTGAGGCGAGATGCGTCTGGCGCCCCTGCCCCCCCCCCCCTACCGGCGTGGTCGGCGCTGCGGCAGGCGAGCGCGGAGTGTGGCGGCGCGCTGGCGGGCATGCGAGCCTCCACGTCGTCATTTTAGCGAACAGGTGGCGGGCGCGGATGTGGGTGCAGTGGAGGGCGTTTTTGGGCCTCTTCCGGGCCGAATTAGGCTATGGGCCCAAAATGAAGTTTGAAGCCCACACGTTGCTGATCATTTTTTATTTTGGCACCTCGGTCATTTGAGCTACGGTTTAGCAGGTAATTGGTTGCCAACATGGCAATGTCAACACTCTAACGACGGTCGATCTAGGCTCGGGTTTTCTTGCAATTGGATGATCAAACTCGACCAAATTGATCCCAACTTTTGGCATACTGTGCCCCAATGGGTTAGCTATGTCTTTCCTATTTGGGTCAACTGAAGTTATTTCACGGAATTTGGAGAACGCGGCATGCCAATCGACCGACGTCCTTAATCGGAATACTTTCACCACTGGGTTTGAGCACCTTCTAGGCATTTTCATGAAAAGGTCAAAACATAAAGTTTTCTCGAAATACTCTCCTCTTCGATCTTTATTAAAGGTCCGACTAGAGATAAGCAACGTAGCTACTACTTCTAGTTCAAGCCAACAATCACACTTAGACAATAAGTCAAGCAGAGTGCAAACAAACATCAAGCAATCATGCCAAGATGATGATTAGATGCTAATGATATGATTATGCTCATGATTTGCGAGTTAATGAATGATTAACTTCCGGGAAGTTACAAATTTCTCTAACCCTTAAAAGAAATCTCGTCCGAGATTTGGTGGAAGTAGATTAGTTTTTGAAAAACGATAACTCTCATAGCGATAGCTCATGCTTTACCACTGACATCATGTTTGCCCCAAAACTTCGCATCACTGTCGCAACCAAGTGACTCAGTTCCGGGTTTCACAATCTCAATGGCTAAGATCCAATTCATCTCCGAGTATAACTTGCCAGCTCCGAGGTCTTGTTCCTCAGATATGTAATCGTTTCATCCAAGACAATCCTGTTATGCTCAAGTTATGACGTTGGTAACCTGACAGGGTCACATTCCACTTAGGAGGCATACCAATTGCGGGCAACTTCATTGGATTCCAATTACCACACCAATCGATCCCCTCCTTGCAACTTACCGAACATTCGGTCCAGGTGGTGGTGTCGAAGCTTCATGGTAGGCGATGTCGAATAAATGAGACAATTTTGGTTCAGCTCTATCTCATCAGTTAACTTATACTCATTCCCAACGAGCATCTTTAATCATGGTTTGCAAGTACGAAGATGACCAAGGATAGTATGATAAGCATTCACATAGATCCTGAGACAACACCCCATTAGAGTAGTTCATCATGCAGCATGACTAATCAACTACCCAATAGGAAAATTCCCGAGGGTACTTGAGAGGAAATCTGCTATTCGCATCATCAAATACATCAAATGGTGCTTCCAACATCCATTATGTTTGCTACTAAGAAACGGAGCGTAGCTTCCGTAAAACGGAAACCACATGACTCCCTTCCGAGGTGTCAACATAGGACTTTGTCCGCACATATTCATTATCGGCACAGCCCTTCATAGGAACACTGCTGTTAAGGTGCTAATAGGCATCATTTTGATCAAAGATACTTAACTCCTTCATGTAGAAATCAAAATTCCTAGGTCCAAAGTATCCAAATCTTCTCATGTATTCTATCTTGCTGTGTGTGAGAGAGTGAGACTGAAGAAAGTTTATAGACGGTTGCAGCATTGTCTTGCAGAATTCAAGTGCGGAGTCTGTCAATTTTGACGCCTAGACTAGAATCATAATAATAATAAGGGGATTACTATAATACAGTCGCCTGGAAATTGAAAATCTCTCAGGCGACGAAGGAAAGGAGGTCGCAGGTGCATGCGTGTCATGCGTGGGAGCGGAGGCCGCGGCGCTCACGCGTGAGCCGGATTGCCTAAAATCAGCCAGTCGTCTGTTGTATAGGAAATGTGTAATAATAAAAAATGAGTATACCAATCGTGCCGGGTCTAATACGGATACAAAACAAAATAAACTCATAAATGCATAAGTTTATATTAGATGATATATATCCCAATTCCATGCTTAAATTCGCAACAGACCGGACGAAAATATGAAACTGGTAAGGAAAAAAAAACTCAATTAATGATGGTTTGGTTTGCCCCTTGCATCTCATACACCATTTTAATAATGTTATAAATAATGGTGCCCTTCGTTGTATAATTCTACAATACTAAACAAAATTGACTAAGACACGTACATTCATGAGAAATGACAAATGGCAAGTTGACATGAGGATTCCACGATTAAGAAATTCAACACTGAAATAAAAATAGGAATCTGGAATGGGGATTGGGAAATTTATTACCTTCAGTTGCTGCCTTGCTAGAGACTGGAGTTGGGCCTGGCTTAAAGTTGACCTGCCTTGGCCGCGGATTGGATGCTCGCTGCCGGCCGCCGAGCTGCACCTGCACCTTGCTTCTGTGTGCGTGCGCCGAGTGCCGACCGGACCGGAGCTCGACTGTCCACCGCCAACATGACGCCCAACAGTAGCAGAACTTGCATCTGATGCTCCTACTGCCGGGTTCCTTCTTGAGCAGATGCTCCAGCGGCCTGCGGTCGAAGCACTACGACCAGGAGTCGGGAGGAGAGAGAGGGACACGGGCGGCGCCGCCGCGGTTTGCGAGTCGCCGACGGCCGGAGGATGCTCAGCCAGAGCCAGGCAAGCAAGCGCAATTTGTCTTGGGCTTTCTGCCTCAGTGGGCTTTCAGCTTTCACTGGACCTGGGGGCACTCGAATGGGCCGAACAATCAAGAACGTGCCTACATGGGCCAAAAATTAAAAGGCTTTCTGGGTCCATATCCGCCCCAGCTCAATCTGATCAGCCCATAGTCCCCATTTCGCAAGCTGCTGTCTCACTCTCAGAGACTCAGACCATCAAGGCATCAAGGCTGTTGCGCACTGGCCGCTGGGCTGGGCTGCTGGGCTTTCCCCTAAATGTCGGGCCGTGTGGACGACGGGAAGCTGCGGCCCAGGCACCAGGCCATGCACGGATTGTTTCCGTCTCATCACGTTCTTATGCCCTCTATCCTTTCTGAAAGAGAAACCCAAGGTATTTACATGTAGTGGTACTTATAATTAATTTGAGCTCTGTTTCATGCCTGATGCATTGAACTCCGATCCAACCGTGCTCAGTGTCACTGTGGTTCTCCAGACTGAACTTTGCCGTGGCCGTGGCACTACTATTATGACAGATGATGCATGCTGCTGCTGATTGCTGCTCTGATAAACCATGGCATCCATGTTAGATTGTTTATTGCTGTTGTGGCAGCAGTGGCATCGGTACTCTGCTATACTAGACATTTGACCATGCATGAATCGAAGATTTTGAGATGAGATCAGTGCTATTTCCAAAAGGGAGTTCAGCCTGTTTCGTCTGTGGAGACATTCTGATTTATCTTGTGCTGTTCAAAAAACGCATTCTAGAGAACTCCTCTATCCAAGGACAACTTGAGGCATCCTGATAACTAAACCCGCTACTCTTTATCCTCAACTTGAGGCATCCCTCCCTCAGAGTTCTACAAACCCACCACCCCTCAATTCTCCTTACCATCGGTACAAGTAGAGCAACGACAAAGCACACTAACTTTACTTGTGAACACTGACTGTAATGACACTATAGTTTATCGCTGGTGAACACCAACATCTAAAATAGAACCGTGGTTCTTCATCAGGAAGACAGGAATCACAAGGTAATAAGCCTTTTTTTTTATTCTCCATCATCTTTCAGTAAAGTTCGATAAAACAACAATATGCATGTCCTCATCAGCATCAGCTAACAAAATACGAGAAAGGCAGCTAACACCTAACGGTTCAAAGAGACATTTACAGATACTGTCACAACAAAGATAAATGCCATAAGCCTGTTTAACACTAGCTAGCAAAGCAAGGCGTGTATATATTGGGCACTTGCTGCTCATGAATAAAAATAACAAAGCTACAACTTTCATGAACAAAATACCAAACATATTGAATCTCAACATTTGTCTTTAGGATCTGCTAACATTTTGACGATCTCATACATTACGGTTCAATGGTTCATGAGAAGAAACACATCATAAATTAAAAAGTGCCTAAAGTGACAGCTTGGCGTGCTAGTCCTTAGGTGCATAAAGCAACCCATCTCGGTAAAATTTCAAGCATACTCCTGGCCTAGAGAAACTCTGAAACGTTTGGTACAGCTCCTTGGCCTTGACTTTAGAGGTTGAAAAATATTTGAAATGTACTGTCATCTCTTTAAGCTTTGTCCCCCAATCAAAAAGCCGTTTCACAAAAGCAACTTCATGTTCAGTTCCTCTCCATCCGCAGATTTCTACTTCTTCAAGGTGATTCAATAAGAGTTCCTCTGTCTCCCACTCTACTAGCTGAACGCATATACAATTGGATGAGCATACAGCTTCGTCCTGACACAAGGAAGTATCAACTTAATAAAATTAAATGATGATTGAAAGACAAAATTGGGAGAGCAAATTGTCAGATTCGTGAACACTTTTGAGGTGTGCCAATGTGTTGATATCAACAAGTAAAAAATAATTCGTCCAAGTAACTTGTTGCAGCAATACAATTTTCTACTAAGAAAAAAGATAGCACATAAGAGCATAATTCCGCCTGTTTATAGAATCACATAGAATTCCATGTAATAACATGCTATTAACTGCCCAAAATTAAGGATAGTTTGAATCAATCCTAGTCTATAACCTTTGAATGGATATAAAGATCCTTCGTATTTTTCACATAAGCTAATTACTCCTTCAATATTCTGTTAACTGCCATATTATTTCCTAATTATATACAATACCAAGGTTGGTCTGCTTTAGTGCCATCCAACGACTCACCAGAAGTGCAGAACTGTATATTTCAAATAGGCCACGAGAGCAACAATTTACAGCCCAAATATTATACCGGCAGTTAAATCTACAAGGTAAAGTGCTAACATTGGGATATCAAATAAACCATGCATCTAACAAAAAAAAAAACCATACAAATGCAGCTTTCTACCCATTACTACCCTGGCAACTTAAATACTGTTTTACCTAAGGACCATGTCTAACTAAATGCAAACACATGTTTTTCACAAAAACAACTTAGATCAATCTACTATGAAAAATAGTTTCATAATGCTTTAAATTCATTTGGTTTTCGATATATACTGCAAAAGAAATTAATTGTCAAAAAATGCCATTTAGGGACCAAAATGCTACCCTTTTTTCTGTGGCTTGGAGACAGTATTAAGTAAACAAAGAATAGGTTTACCTTTGATACGTCATTAGCTAAATCCAGCTTCAATCTTCTTATACCAGTACATAATCTGAGAACATGGAATGCGCTGGCCCCAAAGGCATGTCCATTTGCTCTTATCATCAGGCACAAAAATGTAATGTTTGGGGGCACTGCCATGCCTTCCATCAGGTAGTCATAGTTCTCTAGATCCTGTGTGTTTTCATAGAAAGTAAGAGTAAAACAAAGGCCATATGTGATAGACAGAAAGGGAATGAAACCTAGAGCTGTTTCAGTGATTGTTGCTAGCTAACCATTGTGGTGAGCACGCACGAAACTGTAGATATAAGCTAACAAGTTCATTATTGGTTTTTACAAAAAAAAACATGGCCATTGTGAGCTGCTTAAAAGACTAGACTACTTGTTCTCTAGAAAATACTTCGGCACTCATGTTTCTTGAAGGTATAATGGGGGATAGTAATTAATCAGTGTGCTCAGCAATGTTGGAGCAACATGAGGTCCTAAGCAAACCAAAACATGCAATGATTCCTACCAATGGCGGCTTCCTGATATCACCATCATCTAGATAATTTGACAAAGTCAAAACAGTGGAATGAAACATTCTTTTAAGTAAAACATTTGGTTCTGTGCACAAATCAATTTATTTTTATCCTAAATTGTTACACTAGCATGGTATGGTACTACGATGACATAAGAGTTCGACAAAATAGAAGTGAGAACTCACATGTCGATACACCAATGGTAGAGAAAGACTTTTGATGCTCTTAAAGCGCTGCAAGAGACTTAAACAAGACTCGTTATGCATAAAATTCTGTCCATAAACAAGATAACCTTGAACGGCCAGACATTGAAGATGTGCCATCTTGTCAAAGTGGACAGAGCTCGGGTGATATACATCAACCCACTCAAGACTCGATAGCAGAGGGGCCGAAATGCTGGCGACCGGTAGACTCTTGCGAAAACAATATGCCACAGTCAACTCCTTGAGCGCAGGCGCCACCACGGTGAGCCGAGACAAGGCGGGCAGGTTCCAGAGCTTCATCCACAGCATAGACTCCGAATGTATGGCAAGATCCTGCAGCCCATGGGCGTGCACGACGGTGAGCCTCTGCAGACGTGGGCATCACTGCGAGGACACGGCATCGCCTAGCTCGCGGCCGTGTAACCAGACGTCGCTCATGTAGAGCTCGGTGAGGCGAGCGAAGACACCTGTGACAGGCATGGCGAGGCCCTGATAACCGAGGCTGACGAGGATGGTGGTAGCCTTCTCGAAGCAGGGGAGCTCAAAAGCGCCCCTCTGCGCGGTCTCGTCCTCCACCAGTGGACCCCAAACTCCAAGGGCCATGCGGCCAGAAACGCGGCGTGCGGCTGCGGGGAGCCAGACCTCTAGAGACTCGGGGGTGGCGTCGCCGGCATGGACATCGAGTTCGCGGAGGAGCACGTCGTGGTCGTCGAGCGCGTCGCGCAGCCAGTGGGGCTCGGGGGCTTAGAGAACCAGAGCACCGGGAGGAGCGCCCAGACGCGGCGCCAGCGGTGGGAGAGGACGCTGGTCTGTGCAGCCTCGGGGGTGCTGAGCTTGAGGAGGATGAGGACGAGGACGTCGTCGGGGAGCGCGCTGAGCCGGTCCTCGCCGCCGGCGGCGTCGGCGCGGCCCTCGCCTCGGCCACCCAGCTCCATCAGCTCCTCGCCGGCGGCGGCGGCAGCGGTGCCCTCGCCGCAGCCACCCAGCTCCATCAGCTCCTCGCCGGCGGCAGCAGCGGCGGCAGCGGTGCCCTCGCCGCGGCCACCCAGCTCCATCAGCTCCTCGCCGCGGCCACCCAGCTCCAGCAGCTCCTCGGCAGCGGTGGTGGCGGCGCCGCCCTCGCCGGCGGCAGCAGGGGACTTGCGCTCGCCACCGACAGCCAGATCCATCAGGTCCTCGCCGGCGGAGGCGCAGGCGGCGGCGTCGTCCATCAAGAATGGAATGGAATGGGGGGATTTGGGGATTTAGGTGACGGACGCTAGCATTGTGGCCGTGCTCATGATTTGCCCGTGGTGCAGCGGCCGACGAGGTGTGCCGGCGGTGTGGGGAGCGAGCAGGAGGACGAGGCCGGGGCAGGAAGCATCGAAGCGAGCGAGTGCGGCGCCGGCGGTGCTTGCGAGGGAGGAGGATGCAGCAGGAAGCGAGTGCTCGAGTGCGTGGGGCAGTTAGGGTTAGGCCGCTGGGCTGGGCTGGGCTGCTCGGGCGTGGGAATTATTCAGGGTGGTTTGGAACGCAGGGAATACAAAACAAACGAGAGGAAACACGGAAAGTAGAAAACAAAGGAATGAGTAGAAGTTAAAACCGCAGGATTCTAAAATATAGGAATAGAAACTTTAGGCGGTTTGGATCGCAGGAATCCATAACACAGGAATCATAAGATTGCAAATGATAAAGAGTCATTATTATGGCTTAATGAAATGATATACTAGTTGCATGAATTATAATACGGATTCCCAAAATGTGAGGTGTGATTAAAAGAGATGTATAAATGTTTTATTGTTATATTTGTCATTGCAACGTAAAATTTTAATTAGCAACAAACATAAGAAAGCTGAGTACTTGTTTAATTATTATATTTGCCATTACAGATCAAATTTTAATTAGCAAATAAATATATTTGTAATTACTACTTCGATTAACAACGTCCGTGATGTTAATTATATGTTGTCCAACGAGTAACCATGTCGGTGATTACTACTTGCGTTCTACACGTGGTGCCTCTTGCGTCTTGCCTAATCCTGTGTTGTCCAACGAATAACCATGCAAGTTGCCTCGGACTTGGCGCGAGGAACAAAAACAAGGGTCTGGGAGTGGATTTTTTCATTCCCATGAAATCAGCATCTTCCTGCAACATTCCGAGGAAAGGATTGGTTGCTTCCTGCGTTCCAAACGCAGCGCATAGGATTCTTTCCTACGTTTTGCGTTTCCTACGAAATTCCTTTGAAAATCCTCCATTCCAAACGGGGCCTCAGCAGGCCGCGAGAGCAAAACTTGACCAGCAGCGCAGTGGCTACTATGAGCTTGTGCTCTCGATCCTTTCTGGAAGAGATTTACCGTGTAAAAGAAGACAAAGCCAAGGTATTAACATTAAACAAGTACAGCAATATAGTTTGAGCTATGTATCATACTATCATGCCTGGTGCATTAAACTCCGATCCAACAGTGTCGTCAGTGACTCAGTGTCACTCTTGTTCTTCAGACTGAACTTTGATAATGACATTAATTTTATTAAATTTTTTACCAATGTCGATGCATCAAGTTGATACAAAGCACTGGCTTTTCCCCCAAAATTTTCTGTCAGCTAATATAACATCATCAGGTAAACTTGTGGCAGCGATTATGGGGAGCCACACGTTCTTCTGCTCCTCACTACCATGTACAGAAAGACAAACACAAGATATTTACATGTATTAGTGTATTACATTCAAAAAGACATGTAGTACTACTGGTAATTTGGGCTCAGTGTCATGCCTGGTGCATCCGATTCAGCCACTGGCGGAGCCTCTTGGAGGCGAAACCGGTCTGCTGCCCCCCCTAGTTTGTACAGGTTTATGAAGCTAAGCTACAGTAATCTTATTTAGCACCAAGCTCAGGCATCGGTTCATCCATTATCCAGTCATTAGTGTTATGTTTTGCCCCTGCTTTGTTTTACGTCAGGCTCCGCCACTGGATTCAGCCTTGTCACTGCTGTTCTTCAGACTGAAATTTGCCGCGTCACTACTATGGCAGATGTTAGTACTTGCAGCTCTGATGAACAATGGCGTGCATGTTTGATTGTTTATTGCTCTTGTGGCAGCAGTGGCATCCGTACTATGCTATACTAAGACATTTGACCAGACATTGACCATGCATGAATCCAAGATTTTTGTTTTTAATCTATGAATCCAAGATTTTAAGATGAGGTGAGTGTGCTATTTTGCAAAGGGAGTTCAGCCTGTTTCGACTGTGAAGCTTTATTCCTATGCTGTTCAAAAAACACATTCTAGGGAACTCTTCCGTCCAAGGATAAAACCCCAGACATAATCAGAACCAAAATTTAGTATCCTGATAACTAAACCCGCTGCTCTTTATCCTCAACTTGAGGCATTCCTCACTCGAGTTCTACACATGCACCCATCACCATTCAGATCTTTTCACAGTCAGAACAAGACTCTCACGGTGCAACCGGTCAGCACAGCACGCCGAAGAAGCGGCTGGCTGAGCCGGCCCGGGTTCGAGTCTCAGCACCAGCTTAATGCGGTACCCAAGGGGCGTCTTCCCCTTGTGGCTCGCGTTTTTTTTTTTTTTTTTTTTTTTTTTGACAAGGCACACTACATCTTTACTGGTGAACACCAACTGTAACGACGCAATAGATCATCATTGCTGGTGAACACCGACATCAAAAATCAAACCGAGATTCTTCATCAGGAATCACAAGCTAATAACCTTTTTCCTCCACCGTCTTTCAGTCAAGTTGGATCAAACAGCAATATGCAAGTCTTCTTCGGCTAACAAAATATGATAAAACCGGCTAAACGTTCAAAGAGAACATTTGCTGATATTGTCAAAAAAAAAATCTTGTTTAACAAAATACAGTTACGGGATATATATATATATATATATATATATATATATATATATATATATATATATATATATATATATATATATATATATATATATATATATATATATATATATATATATATATATATATATATATATATATATATATATCGGTATTCTTGTTTCAATGGTGTTATGTGAGAGTGAATTTGAATTATATATATACATTGTTAGGAAGGGCATCCCCGTTGTTTAAATACATGTATGGAGATTGATATTATATAATCAGGTACTCTGATGAATTTGGACGCTGGAGTATTATTTATGCCCACTGCAAACGATATACAATTTCGATCATAATTTCATTTTAGAAAAAAATATCATAATAAAACCTAGCTGGCAGGGTCAGCGACTCTTTCGTGGCTGCATCCACCTGCTCTTGTGGGAGCAGGAGAGCAGCAGCATCCACCTACACTAAGACATTTGACCAGACATTGATCATGCATGATAATCGAATATTTTGAGATGACGTGAGTGCTATTTCCAGAACGGAGTTCAGCCTGTTTCGTCCGTGGAGCGCTGTTCAAAAACGCATTTATAGAGAACTCTTCCACTCTATCAAGGATACGACCCAGGTATAAAAGCATAATCAGAAGGAAAATTTAGTACCCTGGTAGCTAAACCCGCTGCTCTTTTAACACTGGCTAGCAACAAGGCTCCAACTTCCATGAACAAAATACAAAACATACTGGATCTCAACATTTGTCTTTAAGATCTGCTAGCATTTTGACGACATCATACAGTAAAGTTCAATGGTTCATATGAAGAAACACATAATGCATCAAAAAGTGCCTAAGGTGACAGCTTGGTGTGCTAGTCTTTAGGTGCACATAACACCTTAATATGGTTCTCATATCGGTAAAATTTCATGCATACTGCTGGCCTAGAGAAACTTTGAAACGTCTGGTACAGTTCCTTGGTCTTGACTTCAGAGATTGAATCATGGAAATTTACTGTCATCTCTTTAATCATTGTCCCCCAATCAAAAAGTCGTTTCACAAAAGCAACTTCATGTTCAGTTCCTCTCCATTCATTGATTTCTACTCCTTCAAGGTGATTCAACAAGAGTGCCTCTGTTTCCCACTCTATTAGCTCAAGACATTTGCAATTGGATGTGCATACATTTTGGTCCTAACACCAAGAAGTATCAACTTAATAAAATTAATTAATGATTGAATGACAAAAATGAGAGTAAATTATCAGATTCTGAACACTTTCAAGTTGTGCCAATGTGTTGATATCAACAACTTAAAAATAATTCAGCCTAGTAACTAGTTGCAGCAAGCCAACAATATAATTTTCTGCTAAGATGGTAGCACAAAAGAGCATAATTTATGTTATAAAATCACATAGAATTCCATGTAATAAAGAAATATGGTATTATTAACAGAATTATGATATTACTAACTGCCCGAAATTAAGGAAACTTTGATTTAATCTTAGTTCATAGGCTCTGTATGGACCTATATAACCTTTACATTTTTCTTTATGAAAAACAAAAATATTTAGACTATACCAAGGTTAATCTTCTTTGGGAACGTATCATACAAACTAGGCAAGAAGCTGTGCAAACTTGCAAACTCTTGATCAAGGCCATAGAATCCTCATCCAATGGACACAGAGATAGGAGAGCTATTTTTACAATAAACCACCTGCCAGCCAATAACTATTCTAGTTTTTTTCAAGTCACCCCTTCCTCATCTCCGGTACCGTACGTGCCCCGGCCTCTTCGTTTCCCCATACGGAAGTCATGCCGCCGCCGCCGCCCACGATTCTCCCGTCCGATCCAGCCGCCCGCAGCAGCGCCCCTGAAGGCCGCGAAGAGCGCGACTCGTGGAGGCCGCGCGCGCTGTACGGGGCCGGGTGCTGTAGCCGGGTGCGAGGCAGCGCGGCCCGCCGGCGGCGCGGCGTATGGCGAGGAGATGCGACTATGGGGCGTCTGCGGCGTACGGCGCTGGTGTACGACAAGAAGAAGGATGGGGTGCGGCCCAATGATGAGGACCCAACAGCGCGCAGGAACGTGAGAGTCCGGCCTTGCAGTCCCGGCATCGTGCGATGGCCTCGAGCGCCGCCCTGACGACGCGGCGGACGGCGTAGTCGATGCCGAGGTCCGTGAGGCCGGGCTTGCCGTAGTTGACGCAGCTGATCCGGCGCCCGCAGTTGAGTCCGGTGATCATTCATCTTCACGAACGGCGGCGGCGGCGACAATGGCGTGACTTCCGTACAGGAAAATGAAGAGGCCGGGGACTCACGTACGGTACCGAAGATGAGGAAGGGGTGACTTGAAAAAAACCAGAATAGCTAGTGGGCTGGCGGGCAGTTTATTGTAAAAATAGCTCTCCTCTCTCTGTGTCCATCGGATGAGGATCCTGTGGCCTTGATCAAGAGTTTGCAAGTTTGCACAACTTGCCTAGTTTGCATAGGATACGTTCCCATCTTCTTTAGTGTCATCGAGCGAGTCAGAAGTCCAGAACTGTATATTTCAAACGGGCTAACAATAACTAGAAAGAGAGGAACTATTGACAGCCCAAATAGTATACCAATAGTTTTTTTGACCAAATCGGTCGGGAGGCCCCGACCTACTTTTTTTTTTTTTTTTTTTTTTTTTTTGCTTTTCTATTAAATGAAAGAATGGGGGGTTTACAATAGAGGACTTTACAAGGTCTTCAGACCCAAAGCGAAAAACGACAAGCTCAAGTTAGTCTATCTCTCCAAGCACTAAGAATGGTCCCTCTACTAGACTTGGCTTTTATACAGGCCAAGTTCAGGTGCTCTTTGAACAAGATCCTCCAAGTGTCCACGCTTCTTGGTCCATTATCGAAGATAATTCTGTTTCTAGTGCACAAAATGGTCCAGCAGCCAGCTATGAACACTTCCCTGAATATCGAGCTGTTAAATACTTCTCGGGCTTTCAGTACCATGTTGAACGGGGGAAGGCTGAGGTCCCAATCAATGGAGATGGAGTGCCAACAAGCAGTACTGAAGCTACATTCGAAGAACAAGTGAAAGCTAGTTTCCTCTACATTGTTGTCACATAGTACACAAGAGTGATCAGGGATTTGCATGTTCTTCCTCCTCAAGATATTCCTCGTATTCATTGTCTCTTATAAGGAGCCGGAAGAAGAACTTCGGTTGCCCTGGATTGCAAGCACCCTGAGCCATTTGAAGATGGGCGAGGTTTCGGTTTCTTCATCATGACTCTGTATGCCCTCTTACCGAAGATGTCATTGCCCCATTTGTAACTCCATTTGTCACCGATGCTCTCATCCCGGTCATTGGCATCCAGTATCACCTGCAATTCCTGGAGCTGCGAAATGGCTTGAACCGACAGTGAAGGGCTGAAGACAGTGTTTAGCTGTTGGTTGAGGAAGAAGAGTACAGAGCACTTCGGTTTTCTGGCAAAAGAGAACAGCTGTGGGAACCTATCTTTCAAAGCTTGATCGACCCAAATGTCTGTCCAGAAGGAGACTGAGCTGCCATTGCTAGGTGAGCAAATTGACATACCTTGGAATTTTGGGAAGAGTTTCATGAGGTCTTTCCACCAAAATGACCCCACTGGAGTTCTGAGATGCGGTGGTGTCTGGTGATTGGCATAGAGCTTGTTCCAAGTGAGGGAGACCCAGGGTACATCAGCATGGTTATAGAACTTGTCTAGGTTTTTGAGGAGGAGGGCATCATTTTGTCTTTCAATATCAATGATGCCAAGGCCACCTTGCTCCTTGGGTTTGCAAGCATCCTCCCAAGCAACAAGAGCTTTGCCTCTGTAATTTAGATCCCCTTGTTCCGAGACATGCTTTCCTTGCTTTATCAATTTGGTCGACAACCCGGGAGGCAACTTGAGACAACACATACAGAAAGTTGGCAGAGCTGAAAAAACTGAATTAACCAGTATGAGTCTGCCATTATAACTTAGCATCTTGCTGATCCCAGTGAGTTTTTTTTTCCGACTTGTGAGAGGAGCAAAGTCTGTCACAGTTGGCTTGGTAGTACCCAGAGGTAAACCCAGATAGGTGAAGGGCATGGCCCCTACTTGGCAACCAAAGGTATTTGCTAGATGAGTAGCTCTGTCTTCAGACATGTTAATGGGTACCAGAAAAGATTTGGAGAAATTCACATGTAGGCCACTCGAGTCAGAGAATGTTCTTAGGAGACCTTTGAGATTGAACAAGGTTACTGCATCCCCTGGCAGTACAAGAAGAGTGTCATCAGCATACTGTATAATTGGGAACTCACCTCCAAAGTCATCACTAATTGGATGTTTGATGACCCCAGCATGCCATGCCTTGTTGATGATGCTCTGTAGAAAGTCAGCTGCTAGCACAAATAACAGGGGGGAAAGAGGATCTCCCTGTCTCACCCCTCTTTTACAAAGAAAGGATTTACCAAGGCAGCCATTGAGCATAACTGCAGAGGAGCCAGTGCCTAGGATGTTTCTTATCCACTGTAACCACTTGTCAGAGAAGCCTTTATGCTTCAGGATCTCTAGGATGAAGGGGTGCTCAAGCTTGTCAAAAGCTTTTTCAAAATCCAGTTTAAGTATGACCACCTCTTTTCTTGACTTGTGGCAGAGATGCAAAAACTGGAATGCCCAGGCCAGGCAGTCCTGTATGGTCCTTCCTCTGATGAAGCCATACTGATTGGTGTGGATGAGCTTTGTAGAATCACTTTCTTTAGCTCCGGTGGAGAGAAGCTTTGTGATACATTTTAGGGAGTAGTTGAGCAAGGAGATGGGTCTGAAATCATTAACTGTCTCTGGGTTGTCCTTTTTTGGGATAAGGGCAATCACTGAGGAATTGATGCTAGTCAGGTCCACATTATTCTGACAGAAGTCACTAAACAATCTGGTGAAGTCATTCTTGAGGATGCTCCAGCATTTTTTGATGAAAAGGCCATTGAAACCATCTGGTCCAGGAGCATGATCATTGGGGAGATCTTTGATGACCTCTTCTATTTCCTCAGGAGAGAAGTCCAGATCTAATTCAGCTACATCATGAGGGTCCAGAATGCTGCTTAGATCATAGTTTATAGCAGAAAAGTCACTAACTCCCATTCTCCCTTTGAAGGCTTCCCATAGGAGGCTTGCCTTCTGTTCATGATCAAAAATGTTGTTCCCCTCTGAGTCTAGGAGACTGACAATGTAGTTCCTTTTGTGTGCAAAGGTGGCCATGATGTGGAAGAAATGGGTGTTTTCATCCCCTAAGTTTACCCATCTTACTGTGTTCCTTTGTTTCCAGTATAACCTCTTTGATTCTTGCAGGTTGTTCAAGTGGCTGATGACAAGTCTTTTGAAAGCACTTTCTAATGTGGAGAGAGGCCTCTGCTCTTCAAGGCCCTCAAAAAGGGCCAAAACCCAATTGCCGTTAAAGATGAGCTTGCTAAGGTTGGATAACTTCTTGCTCCATTTCTTGAGTCCAAACCTTACTTGCTTTAACTTGGTGCTGATGTGTTTTGCGAGTTTGCAAAGAAAGGAGCATTATTCCAAAGGGTGCTCACTTGTCTCCATGAAGCCCGGGTGGTCCGGCCAATAATTTTCAAATCGAATAAGCCGGCTTTTGGCATGTTATTACCAATGTGGAGTACAAAAGGGCAGTGATCTGAAACAGTTTAGTGAGGGGTGGATGAATGTTGCTGGAAAATTCTTGACCATTATTCTCGCACTTGTAAGAACCCAATCGAGTTTGACCGGGAGGGGATCCTCCCGCATGTTGCTCCGGTAAACTTCCCGCCACCGAAAGGTATTTCACAAAGGTCAAGGTTAGCAATTAGATCATTAAACATGTTCATATCTGCGATGTCTCCTCCGGGTTTGTTCTGTCATCTGGTGATCTACGGGTTGAAGTCACCGCCCAACACCCAATTATCAAAATTGGAAGTGTCAAAGTTCATCAACCAAATGATAAAACCAAATTTTTGGTCAGCATGAGAGGGTCCATAGATGTTGGTTAGAAAGAAGCCGCTATTGTCCATCCCGCAAGTCATTTTCACGGTGATAGCATAGGGACAAATGTTAATGATGTCCGCATCAAAAATACTACTTTCCAAATAGTCGAAAGGCCCCCTAAGCACCAACCGAAGGTTGGAAAACAAATTTGTCTAGGTTTCTATGGGAAAACTTCCGATGTAGAAGTTGTCAAAGGACTCCCTCTTTGTTTCCTGAATGCAAAGAATGTGACAGGAACTTTCAGCTATTTTTTCCTCTAATGCCATCCCACTTCATTTGAGAATTTATACCTCTAATGTTCCAAAACAAGATCTTGCTACTGTTTTTGCTGATGGTTGTACTATCCATTAAACACTCCGAGGGAGGGGGAAGACAAGTTGCAGCTTAAACAAGCCAACCCCACAGGGGGGGATAAAGATAAACAGGATAACAAGCCAACTAAATAGCATGAGTAAAGATAAACAGGATTGGTAAAAAGATAAGTATAAAGGCTGGAAAAACATAAGTCGTAGGCACCAGATATAGAGGAAGTAAACATGATAGACTGGATTAACCAACGAACTGAGAGTCTTGGTCCCAAGGGACAAACAAACGAAAGTGACAGAGTACAGCAGGTTATTAAACCAGTACATACACTGGTTTGGTCCAAAGGGAACTAAACAAAAGAGATAAAAGTTCCTGCTGCAGGGGCACTACTACCCCACAAGACCGACTACTATGAAGTTTACTCATCGATATCGTCAACCTTCATCAGGCCAGCTGACACAACCGAAGGCTGCATCTGAAGAAACCTCTCTCCCATGCCAACAAGTGCTTCCCTGGGCAGATAAGGAGCAACTGCAGGCTCAGGAGGGATCATGGCGAGGGGCACAGCTTCCACAATTTCCAGGTCAGTGAGCTTCTTCACTTTGGGCTTCTTTGCAGCAGTTTTGGGCTTCTTTGTGCCACTGGCTTCAGCAGGCTGCTTTCCTTTGGTTTTCTCCAGGTGGGGCCTTTGCACTTTCAGGGTTTTTGAAACCCTCCCTCTTTGCCGCCAGTCGGCGGCTGCGCCTGAAGAAGCTGTCATCCAGGGCTTCCTGGACCTTGGTCGTTTTCTTCTTCAGGTGGCTTGTGGGGGTCTTGAAGACATCAGGAGCAACCTCCAGGATCTCCACATCAGTATCGGTCTCCTCACTGTCAGAAGCTTCGGTATCCATGTTCAGGTCGGCATCACCTCCTCTAGAGTGGCCATTCCCTCCCTCGGGCTCGGGATGCTCGAGCAACGGCCTTTCCATGGCTCGTCACCAAGCCGGGGATATGAAATGAAAGCAAGGTGGATCGGGAGCTCAAGATCACAAAAGTAAGAGGGGATAGGTGATTCGATGTTAATCTCAATAAGGGAAAGATTTCTGAGGAATACTGGAGAGGGAATGGTATGAATGAAGCGCAAGAGGTGCATTACCTTTCTGTTCAGCGAGGGCACTGCACCCACCGGGGGCCCCTCAGGAGCAGCCGGGCCAAAGAACAGACGAGGGTTTGAGGAGCTTCCAACGATCTACATCTGGTTGTTGATAGGAGCAGGGCTTGACAGGTTCACTGAAACCGGTCCCAGGTGGTCTTCAGGTTCTGCATCAACAGGGGCAAGATGCAGCTCCCACCTTTCTGCACTACTGACTCTGCCTTGGACAACAGGTTCTAGCACCATTGCTGATCCCGCTGAACCCTGAGCACTGCCATTAGGACCGGAGCTGCTGTCAGAGCTAGAGCTGGAGCTGCTGTTGTTGGATCCATCTTCTGATCCCATCCAGTGTGGAGGGGTTGCCGGCATTGGGTGCAGCGGTCCATTCAGAGCAACAACGTCTTCATCTTGCAGCTGGATGACATCCTTCTTCTTGAGAACGAAAACAGGGGCGGTCCAGGAATGCCTTTTGGGTGGAATCCCACCGTTCATCTTGACATCATCAGGAATTTTAGCATCGTTGTTCAAGTAAACTTTAGCCACAACCTTGCCATTGTCATTCACCCCAAACCAATCTACAAGGATTCCGAATCCTGAAACTGCCTTTGCTACGACAGGGTCACATTTGAGGTCATCTGGGAACCCAAGCAGCATAACCCAAATTTCTCGATCCAGATCAAAGGTGCGGGCATTCTCAGCTTCGTCATGCTTGATCAAAAACATGTTGTAGTGGTTGCGGAATCAGAAAATAGGGCCCAAGAAACGCTCCCTCTCAAGAGGACTGTTGAACCGAACATAGGCCGCACCAAGTGGACAGCGCTGAACCTCAGCCAGGTGAACTCTGTGGGTGTTGAGAAAGTACCGGCGCAAGGAGGCAGCCAGAGCAGGGAAGTTCGTGGGATTCACCTCAGGAACGAGTTTGACGATGGCGAGGTCCTCGTTGTGCTGAGAGAAGCACCCGACGACGAAGACTTCGTGGCGGAGAGGCGGTCGGGGGATCTGCTCCACGAGCTCGAAGCCCTCGGGGACGAATGGCCGGGGATCGACCGCCCAGTTCGCCATCACCGGAGGTGGCGGGGGCGAGGTGCGGGGAGCGGGCGACGACGATGAGGTGAGGGGTGGCACTGTAGCTGGCGGTGGTGGGTTGGGAGAAGAATGCGAGGAGCCTTCGCCCCCTGGTTGGGGCGTGCTAGATATAGTGCACGCTTCGGGCCCCTTGCCTTCTGGGAGAGATTTGATTTGATACTGCCGCTGATGGCGGGATTTAGAGAGGCAGGAGAGGGAAGTGTGACCATAATTAAAGCAAATCCTGCATCTTAGAGATCCTTGACAGTTTTTCCTTAAGTGACCTGGGCTCAAACATTTCCAGCAGGTGACCGGTGGGACTCCGGGCCGAACTTGTTTTGGCCCAGAGGCCTGGCCAGCTAAAGGAGAGAGATGGGCCGACTGGGTCGTATGAGTGGGCCGTCTGGGCCGTGGGCTGGAGAGGAAACGTTGGGATTTGAATTTGAACCAGGGGTCACACCGCGGTGCGCCAGAGGGAGGGGATTGCTCCCGATTTTGGTCGCCACCGAGAACACGGCGTCGATCAAGCCGGGGCGAGGGTGGGTGGTGGCGCGGGGGGCGGTTGAACGGAAGACGGGATCGGCGAAGAAGGATTGGAAGTAGTCATCGGGGAAGAGGAGGCGAGTGAAGATCCGGCGGTTGGTAGAGGGGTGATGCGAAGAACGGACAGCATCGGCAAAGCCGGGTTTTGGCCCCTTCTTGTTCTCCACCAATGTCCATTCTCGCTCTCGTTCCTCGAGCCAAGCGGCGAGATCTCGTTTCCGTTGGGTCCTCCTCCACCCCAAAGGTGGAAGAAGATGGAGAAGGATTTGCAAGAAAAGCTTTTGAGTCTATAAATCATAAACCCAACTTCTTTACGAGAAACAGAGAAACTGAACATCCATCCGGAAAGGTGAATGACATTGAAATCTTTAGCCAAACCACCCAAGCAGGATTGCAGGATGAGGCCGACTGAATCCACGTTCAGTCTGATGGCGGAGCGGCCGAAACTAGCAACCAGGTGGAAGGACGAGGAGGAGACAGGAGGCGGAGGACTCACAGAACAGCCAAACCGATCCGAAACGATCTTGGAGAACTTGATCCCGGCGTCGAAGGCGAGATCTGAGAGACCCGCCATGATCGGCGGCGGCGGGCGAAGGGGGCGAGGGCGAACTAGCCGGGGCCATGGGCGCCGAGGAAGGGGACGGCGGCAACGGCGGACGGGGTGGTGGGTGGGGGGACGGAGGGAGGAGGGGCTCTCGACTCTCATGGTTGCATTAGCTCCACCGTACCTATACACCGTACTTGTTGTGATGGAGGGAAGAATGGCTACCGTGGTTGTCATGCTTATCCTAGGATGTTTTGTGTATACCAATAGTTAAATCTACATACAGAGAAAAGTGCCATCATTGGGGTATGAAATAAATGATACATCTGACCAAAAAAACACAAATGGAGGTTTCTACCCATTAATCCAGTAAGAAAATAAGTTGTGTTTATACCTAGGGACAACTGAATACAAGCAACATGGTTTTTTTTCATAAAAACAGCATGCTTCGATCTACCTTGAAAAATAGTTTCATAATGCTTTAAATTATTTTGGCTTTCGACCTTGAAAATAAATTAATTGTAAAAGATGCCATTTAGGAACCAAAACGCTATCTTTTTTTCCTGTGTCTGGAGAGTATTAGGTAAACAACAAATAGATTTACCTCTAATTTAAGAGCAATTAACTGCAGCATCAACCTTCTTATACCAGTACAAAGTCTGAGAACATGGAATGCGCTGGCCCCAAATGTAATGCCTGGGAGCACTGCCATGTCTTCCATCAAGTACCCTGTGTATTTTTTTAGGAAGTAAAACAAAGGGGGTCATATGTGACAGTTAGAAGGGGAATAAAACAACAAGTTGTTTTCAGTGATTGTTGCTAGCTAACCATTGTTGTGAACACGCACGAAACTGTCACTATAAGCTAACAAGTTCATTATGGGTTTCTTACATAAAACATGGCCATTGTGAGCTGCTTAAAAGACTAGACTACTTGTTCTCTAGAAAATAGTTTCGCTCTCATGTATATTAAATGTATAATGAAGATAGTAATTAATTAGTGTGCTCGGCAATGTTGGAGGGACCTGAGGTCCTAAGCAAACCTAAACATGAGATGACTTCTACCAATGATGGTTTCCTGATATCACCATCATCGAGACACTTTAACAAAAAGTCAAAATAGTAGAATGAAACATTCCTTTTAAATAAGCCATTTGGTTCAATACATAAGTCAACTTATTTTGTCCTAAACAAAGACTCTTAAGTAATATGCCTGAAGTACATTATTTACTTCTTGTTATATGTTTGTTCACGCGTTAGGAGTTAGGCTTTTTTTTTTTTGATGCCTCTCGTCTGGGTACAGCTGTAGTATCTGTTCATACACGTACACGCACACCACCCTACACACTCACACCCCACTCACACACACTATATGCGTACAAACAGCCCTACAACTACACTCAGAACTAACAACCGCGTCCTTGAAGAGATCACCGGAAAAATCCGTAGATGACGGGCACGTCAATGTACCATTGTGGCTCCACGCGTGAGAGGCTGTGCATTATTTGGGAACTTACTGTTCCCGGTGGGAAAATCGCGCCGAGCCAGGCTCGAACTCGCGACCGGTGGCGTCCGCAACTGGATCGCTCACCAACCGAGCTATCGCTCGGTCCCAGTGAAACATCCTCAAATTCCGCGATGGGAATTTCACAGATTCGAGAGTAACACGACAGATAGAATCCATCATATTACAATAGTTCAGCTGATATCATTCCATACATCGTCTCGGGAAAATAAAATAGTACGGGTTTACAATAATTTATTACATCGCCGCATTGGCGGAATCAATGAAAAGTAAACATCCGGAACAGTGAAGGTAGAAGCGGAAGCATCAACACGATCTCCGAACACTTGAGCGTAGGAACGACACCCACTAATCCTCATAGCTATCATCATCATAGTCGTACTCGTCCTCATCACCTGTTTATCCAAAGTATCAGTACGAATTGTACTGGCCACATTCCCACCCTATGCTTATTTGTGGAATTGGATGCAAATAAAGTAAATACAGGATATAACAAGGGAACCTATAAAGCCGGGGTTTCCTATGCATATAGTAACCAAGTTTAATATATAAAGTTGGTCAAATTTTATCCATTCCCAAATCCATCCTCCATCCCAACCATACCACACACCTCACACCACACACCCCTTCCACGCCACGCGTGGTCGGCATGAACGACTCCCTCTCGTCATGCCTCGGCGGCCCACAACCTCCCAAGGTTCGCGGCCCGGAATCAATCCCCACCACACGCACTCATCCGAAAGATAGAAGACTCCTCTCCTAGTCCAGCAAGCATCACACGGGACTTGGTCCATAGCCGACAGTCGGCATATGTATCGATCGATCAACCATACACTCTGCGGCAGAGGTTTCACTAATCCACAAGATAGCCATCATCGATGCTTGATCATCATCTAGGCGAATCTTGATCGCCATAAGCCTAGAACGAATACCATCCTGCCACTCGGCCCTGGCCGCCGAGACTGTGAGACATAGTACCAGGCCAAAGGGGTCACTATGTTGGTTAAGGAGGGTGTGAGCACTCTCGGCCCGTACCTCCCGACACATTCCGCTTAACTCCCAACAGTGATGGCATTCGTCCTACCAAATGGTTAGACCGTCTCCCCTCCCATTGGAAAGTAAGGCGTCCAATGATCCGGTCACTAGCCCTCAAGTCCTTAGGTATTGGCCGAACAGCGATATCTCCCCTGTACGGGCTAATCTTTACCGTGCTGCCACGGCACCCCCTTTCCAAGGCTCCACCCCAAGGAGCTCACACCAAGGACACCTCAATCCAAACCGGTTACCCGCCACAGTACTCACAAAGCGGGAATACCCGGGCCGTATCCCCTCGGCAAGACTTGCTCAAAGCTCGTCGTGATCTCTCGGCCGACTCAACCCTCACCACTCACCCAAGACTCACACAACGCTCTCCATGTTCCAACCATAATATTCCCCAAGTAATCTCCCCGTGTCCACCACGCCTCACATCACGAGATATAAAGCGTAGTAGAAGTAACACGAGAGCAAAAGGTAGTAAGCGCAAGTCTAGCCCTAACAATGGTACGAGGTGATAGTCGAATCAAGGCGGGCCGAACAAGTATAAATACTACCATGCAACCTATCACGGAATATAAATGTACCGGAAAGTAAAGTGTATTGAAATGTGTAATGGGATCTAAGAAAGTGGATGGGATGTGGCACCTCCGTCGTCGTCGCCTAAGTCCTCCTAGTACTCGTAGTCGTCTGGTCAAACTCCCCGCTCCTCGTCCGCTCGAAACGGTTATTTAATAGTCGCGTCGCGGCTCCTATAGAGTTCACAAAGAAGCAAATAAAATATGGAAGAACCAAATGCACTCAAACATAATTTCAGATTATTGTGCTCGATTTGCGAGAATTTTGGTACCTTGATTGTATTTTTCGGAGCTACGAGCAATTAGTTATGAATTTACGGCGAAATAGATTTAGAAAAAGATTAAGACAAGGTTAAATAACAGGCTGACACGTGGCATCACAGGGGCCCGCCACGTGTCGCACAGAGGGGCGGCTGACTGGGCAAGCAAGGCTGACGTGGCGCTGATGTGGCTGCTGACGTCAGCATGACACGCGGGACCTGCTGACGTCAGCGTTGACCAAGTCAACGGCCCAATGGGCCAAAAATGGGCCGCAGATGGTCCGAAAATGGGCCGACACGGGCCAGTGGGCCGGACTGGGCCGGGCCGGGCCCAACACGTGGCAGCCTCTCAGCGCGCCACGTCGCGCCATCGGATCCGGGTCGGGCTTGGTGTACCGGTTCGGCTCATGGTGGATCGGCGCGGAGGACCCGTCGGCGGCTCGGTCCACGAGAACCCGAGTCCACGGCGGCCTTCCGGTCTTTGCTGGTCTACCTCTTTTGGCGCATGGTGGACAGGCGCACGCGGACCCACCAGCAGGGGACTCGGTCCACATGGACTCAGTCCATCAGCACCGCGCCGGATCTTCCGTTCTCCTCCCCATCCCCTTCGCTCAGGCGCGCGCGCGACCAAGGGTGGCCGGCGGCGGCATGGCGGCGCAGGCGAGCGCTGGGGTGGTCCTCGAGCCTCGGCGGCGAGCGCATCGGCTCCGCGACGCTCCGGCGAGCTTGGCAAGGTGCCAGGGAGGCGACCGCGGGAACGAGCAAGGTCCCGCCACTCCGGCGGGCGGCTGACGCGCGCGGCACGCCGTGGCGGTGGCGGCGCGTTCCCGGCTCACTGGGGGCGCGAGAACTTTGATTGGCGCACCAAGGCGCTAGCTTGGCTTGACATCGGCGACCGAAACGCGGGCGGGCGCACGGTGGCACGCGACGGCGCCGGCGGCCATGGAGGCGCGGCAAGCGGCGTCACGAGAGCTCTTAAGGCTCCATCCTCACCAACCCGTGGTGCCGCGGCGCGGCTCAACGGCCTTGCCTCGGCGAGCAAGGCGGCCGGGTCGGCGGCGCACCGCGCCACGGTGGCGCTCCCTGCAGCGCCCTCTGCGGACGCTCCTCGGTGGCGAGGTACGGCGGTGCTCCACGGGGGTGTCTCGGGCCCGCGACGTGCGCATGGATGCGCCTCGGCGCGGCGGACGGTCCCCGAGGTCCAAGGTGTCCAGCGCGGCCGGTGTTGGCCGGAACGGTGGCGCGCGCACCGTGGCTTGGCATGGCCACGGCGCGGCGGACATGGAGGTCGGGGGGCGGCGTGTGGTGGCGCCGCACTGGTGGCCGGGCTAGTCCGTGCCGGTGCGTGCGTGTGTCCAAGAGCGGGCGGAGCTCGGCCCCGCGCGCTCGGGCGCCATGGCCATGTAGCAAGGCGAGGTTGGAAACGGGGGAATCGGCGAGCTCACCGGCGCGGTAGTGGACGTCGGGGGTACGGGCGGCGCTTGCGGTTCGTGGCACGGCTCGCGGTACGGCGTGGCGAAGCGGGACGGCGACGCCCAGCGGCTCCCGGCGACGCCCTCCTTCTCCCCGCGGCGGCGCACGGCTTCTTCTTCCTCGGCGGCGGCGGCGGCGTCCTTTCCCTCCCCGCCTTCTTCTTCTCCTTTCTTTCCTCCTCTTCTCCTCCGTTCTAGTGGTCTGGGGTTTTGGTGGAAACCGCAATGCGGCGGCGCGGGTCGAGGGAAACCCTAGAGCGCCGGGGCCTCGTTCTTATAGGCGGCGGCCGGAGCAAGGCACGGCGGACGGCGATCCCGCATCCATCGCGATCGAGCGGTCGAGGGGTGGCCTAGGGCTCCGGTGGGGCTCGGCGTGCGTCACGGCGCACTTGCGTCCGCCTTGGGGGCCAAGGAAGCGAGGCGGCGCAGTGGGGAACAGCGCATGTGCGCGGCAACGGCCGCGGGCGCGCGAGAGCAAAATCCTCGCGGCGCGACGCTCCTCTCGCCGAGTCCCGTCGGCCCGGGTGGCGCGGCTCCACGGCGTCGATCTTGCGGGCGCCAATCGAACGGTGCGGGCGGTGGCGTGGTCGCGACGCGCCGCGGCTCCCCGGTCAAAAGCGGAACTCGGGAGGGGAAAGCGGAGAGGGGGCGCGTACGGGAGCTTATGACGGGTGGGCCACGCGTGGGGTCGAGTCGTCGCGGCGCCGGCTCCTGACCAATCGCCTTGCGCCGTAGTCGAGCGGGCCGCGCGCTGCTGGGCTGGGCCGGCGCGAAGAGGAAGAGGCAGGCCGGCTCAGGTTGAGTGAGAGGGGAAAGAGAAATGGGCCGGCGGCGCAGAGAAAGGGATAGGCCGCGTGGGCCGGTTGGGTGGCCACGGGCCGAAAATGGCTTTGCCATTTTCCTTCCTTTTCCTTTCTGTTTTCTTTTTCTGTTTTCTTTTCTTTGGTGTTTGGACTTGTATTTTCATACCTTGCTACTTGTGTAGAATTTCCATGGAGGACATAGGTAGTCATAGGCTTAGTTGGGATATTATTTCCCATAACATATATATAATGTTTTCATGGATTGATTTAATTAAACAATACAAAAGAACCAAATAAACTCCAAATCACAACTTGAATTAAAATGCATGATGAAAGTAAAATACTAATGCAACTCCGGTTTAATCTAGGTGGGGTTTTTGGGTTGCAACTACATGGCACAACATCACTCATAGGTTTTTGGCAAAAAATTTTGTAACTCGGATTTTTGGGATGTTACACCCAGTTAGGCTTTTATTTACAGAAAAGGGCATGGAGAAAACTTTAATTCTGTGGTAGCAGAGGACCATTCTTAGTCAGCATGTCACATAGAAACCATGGATTTGATACACTATCATGGTATATAACTAGGATGGCATAGGTCGAGATAATAGAAGTAAAAACTCACCTTCAAATACATCAGCCTGTGTGTTTTTATAAATAAAACAAAGGGGTCATATGTGACAGTTAGAAGGGAATAAAACCGCATGCTGTTTTCAGTGATTGTTGCTAGCTAACCATTGGTGTGAACACGCATGAAACTGTCACTATAAGCTAACAAGTTCATTATAGGTTTTTTTACACAAAGCATGGACATTATGAGCTGCTTAAAAGACTAGACTACTTGTTCTCTCACTACGCCAGCCAGCCTCTACAGGGGCGGCTGGCCAGCCTCTGTAGGGCGGTTGGGCCAGCCGCCTGTGCCACCGCACTTACTGCGCCCCGCCTTGGGGCGGTTCAACACGAACCGCCTACGTGCATTTTTTTAAAAAAATCCGAAAAAACTCCAAAAATAATAGCAAAAAAATTTTTAAATCTAGGAAGGGCCCCCACCACTCAACCACCACTCTATTTACACCATATTTTTCGAGCATTTTTCGGACTTTGCATCACCGGGATTCGAACCCACAACCTCACGCTGCAAGCGGTTCCTCCCTTTACCACCGCACTACACCATCACATGTGTCTACTATAGTTTTGGTTCCCATATATTATACCCAACCGAAAGTAATTTGCTTATTTAAGGCCCTAAATGATATCAAATCAAAAAGTCGTCAACTACAAACTTTCATATCTTTTTTCGAGATTTACACTTTCTATTTAGAAAGTTTTTTCATCCGAGGTTATTTATAAAATTTGAATTTCAAATTTGAGAAACTAAAACATAGGTTTCGCATGACTAGATGAAGTCAAATAAAAAGTTTTCAACAACAAGTTTCATAACTTTTTGAGATGTACAAACTTCATATAGAAAGTTTTTCCATCCGACATCGTTTATAAAATTTGAATTTCAAATTTGAGAAACTAAAACGTAGGTTTCGCATGACTAGATAAAGTCAAATAAAAAAGTTTTCAACTACAAAGTTTTATAACTTTTTAAGATGTACAAACTTTATGTAGAAAGTTTTTCCATCCGACATCATTTATAAAATTTGAATTTTAAATTTGAGAAACTAAAACGTAGGTTTCGCATGACAAGATGAAGTCAAATCAAAAAGTTGTCAACTACAAAGTTTCATAACTTTTTGAGATGTACAAACTTCATATAGAAAGTTTTTCCATCCGACATTTTTTACAAAATTTGAATTTTTTAAACCCGCTTATACACCTACAGACCATTTGTAGGGGCGGCAATCACCGGCCGCCCTTACGGTGGTCATCCTTGGTCCAACGGGCGGTGATTGAGCCGCCCTTACAGGTGACCACGACCACTTTACAGTAAAGGCGCTCAATCACCACCGCCCTTCGGTGAAAAGCGCTCCCTTAGTGCTTTTTTCACGTAGTGCTAGAAAAATACTTTGGCTCGCATGTATCTTAAAGGTATAATGGAAGATAGTAATTAATCAGTGTGCTCAGCAATGTTGGAGGGACCTGAGGTCCGTAGAAAACCTAAACATGCGATGACTTATACCAATGGTGGTTTCCTGATATCACCATCATCGAGACTATTTGACAAGTCAACTTATTTTTGTTCACGCATTAGGAGTTGGGCTTTTATTTACAAAAAATGGCATGCAGAAAACTTCAATTCTGGGGTAGCATAAGACCATTCTTAGTCAGCATGTCACATAGAAACCATGGATTCGATACACTATCATGGTATGTAACTAGGATAGCATAGTTCCAGATAATAATAGAAGTGAAATCTCACCTTCACATAAATCAGTTTTAGGGAAAGACTTTTGATGCCCTCAAAGCTCTGCAAGAGACTCAAACTAGATTGATTCTGTGCGAAACCATCCACTCCATAAACAAGATAACCTAGAACGCCCAATATTGAAGATGTGCCATCTTGTCAAAGTGGACAGAGCTCGGGTCATATTCATCAACCCACTCAAGTCTCGACAGCAGAGGGGCCGAAATGTTGGCGACCCTAGACTCTTGCGTAAACAATATTGCACAGTTAACATCTTGAGCGTCGGCGCCACAATGGCGAGCTGAGACAAGGTGTCCAAGCCCCTAAGCTGGATGAGCTTGATACACAGCATGGACTCCGAATGTATGGCGAGATCCCTTAGCCCACGGGCATCGTCGACGATGAGACTCTGCAAGCACGGGCACCGGGGCGAGGACACGGCGTCGCCTAGCTCGCCTGGGCCGTGGAACCAGACACGGCTCAGGTAGAGCTCGGTGAGGCAAGCGAAGATACCCGCGAGAGGCACGGCGAGGCCCTGAAAATCCAGGAAGAAGGAGATCGTGGTGGCCTGCTCGAAGCAAGGGAGCTCAAAAGCGCCTCTTTTCGCGGCCTCCTCCTCCTCGCCCGCGTCTTCCACCGGAGTGTAGGTTTCAAGGCTGAGGTGGCCGGAGACGCGGCGCGCCGCGGCGGGGAGCCAGACCGCTCTAGAGACTCCGGGGTGGCGCCGTCGGCCCCGACGAGGAGGTCGCGGAGGAGCACCTCGTGGCCGTCGAGGGCGTCGCGCAGCCGGTGGGGCTCGGGCGGCGAAGGGAAGCTGAGCGCCGGGAGGAGCGCCCAGACGCGGCGCCAGCGGTGCGAGAGGACGCTGGTCTGGGCGGCGGCGCGGGTGCTGAGCTTGAGGAGGATGAGCACGAGGACGTCGTCGGGGAGCGCGCTGAGCAGGTCCGGGCCTGCGGCGGCGGCGTCGGCGGCGGCATTGGAGGAGAGCCCCTGGCGCTTGGCAGCGCTCCCAGTGCCGCCGCCCGGCTCCATCGAGATCGGGATGGGTATGGGACGGATGGGCCGGGCCACGGGCGCCGCCGCCGCCACCTAGGGCGAGCGCAGGCGCGAGATCCCGCGCCGGGAGCCTGGAGCCTGGCCGCGCGGGAGGGATTGTGGCAACGCGCGCAGGCCCCTGAGCCGGGAGGAGTCGCCGACGAGAGACAGAGAGAGCGACACAGGCGGCGGCGCGGCGGCTTGCGAGTCGCCGACGGCCGGAGGAAAATCAGCTAGGCAAGGAAACGCTATTTGCCTTGGGCTTTTTGCCTCAGCTTTGACAGGACCTGGGCCAGTACAATGGGCCAAAGAAATAATTCGAGAACGTGCCTAGATGGGCCAAAAATTAAAATGTTTTCTTGGCCATATCTACCCGTTCGCAAGCTGCTATCTCACTAGAGTGCCGAGGTCAAGGCCATCAAGGATTACTCTCTCGCAATCAAAAAAAAGAAAAACAGATTACTCTCTCTCTCTCTCTCCCCATTACAAGTGCACATCATAATTTTTACACAACGTTCAAATGCTTCATTCTTGTGAATTTCTACGATTCTGTTTCTTCTTTGACATACTCCTATCTGCACGCAAATGTGTTCTACTCTTTCTGTCCAAAAACAAAACCTTTATTTATATATTTATAATCACACTTAAATTATCATAAGTTTCGCTGGATTTATAGAGAAAAAAATAATATTTATATCACTAATTAGGTAATACTGTAAGTAAAACTATATCACAAATGAGAACACTAACTTGTTATCATAGATATTCATATACTTTTATAGATCAAATTTAGTCAAAGTTATAACAGTTTGATTTTGATTGAACTTAAAAAGTTATGACTTCTTTGACCTTTCAACAAAGCACGCCTCCATTACCTATCACGCTCAGATTACTGCGTGTCTCATGAGTCGCAAGAAGATTCTTGTTCTCATAGAAAAATATTTTTATTCAGATATATTAGTTTAATGCCATCCTAACCCTGTTTTTGAAACCCTGTGCTCTTGAAACATTATAGAGAAATAAAATATTGGACGAAAAGACATTGAATTTGTGTACGTGTCAGATCACTATGGCAGGGGGCACAACAAATCACTATATATCGTGTCACAAGGTGATCACGTGTTTCACGTGTAATAAAGTAGGATTATTCCGGAACAGTCGGTAGATATGATACCATTGCATGATGATTGCATGAGTCAGCTTCACTTGTCTTTTCGAAGTATATATAAACATTACACTTGTTCTTTCCCTTTTATTTATAGTTCTCATTTACCCAAAAGTCAATATATTTAACTTTGACTAAATATATAAATTAAAATATTAATATTTATAGCACATAATTAGTACTATTAGATAGATTGTTTGATTTATTTTTATAATAAACTTATTTAAAGATATAAACATTACTAATACTATTTTCTATAAACTAAGTCCAATTTGAGAAAGTCTGACTGGCATAACTTGATCCCGGGAGTATGATTGATTGGGTAATTGCCACTAGAGCAGATGTACATAGTTGATTGACGGATTGAATGAGACGAGTAGGGAAGATCAGATATTATTATCATTATCATGGTGGACTGTAATCTCACATGTCCTTTGGTCTTTGGATAGAGACATCACTGCAAGGCTATTATTTCTTACTAGTACCATTTAGAGCTCATTAGGACAACCTTTCAGCAATCAGCTATAGATAATTTCGTTGATACTATACATGATTGTGCTTGTTTTTCATATACATAGAGACCATACACAGTTGCAATCAAATTTGAGAAACTTTATTTATTGCAACCTTTTTATTTCCTTCTTGCTACATATGAGTTTTTTTTTTTTTTTTTTTTTTTTTTTTTGAGACAACGTCCTTCGACGCGTTCTTGCTACATATGAGTTAACTGACACTACCAGAAATCAGAATTACCTTGATGGCCAAAAACCACCAAGAAAATAGAAACTGAATATAATAGTGGATAAGGGAAATATATTTCCTTGGAAGTTTTGTCCCTCAAGGATAATTTCTTTGGAGGTTGGCCTGCAAGAATTTTTTTTTTTTGCGAAATAAAGGCTTTATTAATATTTAACCAGTATCATTACAAGCAAGCGAGACGACAAAATCAGGAAAAGAAGAAGAAAAGACCTGACAACTACTCGACCTAATCGCATAATGAGCAAGCTCATGAGCTACATTATTTTGATCACGACTAATCTTGACGACTACGACCTGGCGAAGATCATCCATCTGTAGCCTTGCCTCTTGGAAAGTAGACCAATTCAGTGATCGATCTTGAGTAGTGTTCTTCAGCTTCTCAGCAACCACTGCACAATCAGTTTCCAGAGTCATAGGCACGTTCGGCCATCGCGCCGCAAGAGACAGTCCTTCTAAGCATGCCGTAGCTTCAGCTTCCTCAGCATCTCGACAGTAATGAAGCAAACGCCAGGCAGCTAGCATGACGCGGCCCTTGTGATCTCTGATGACCACTCCAATTGCAGCTATCTCAGAACTTGGCAAAAAGGCCCCATCAACATTTATCTTTATCCAACTTGGATCAAGCGGAATCCACCTCTTCTTCTTCTCTTGCCGAGCACTGCCAGTCATCATACTGCTCCCAACCATAGCACACCTCTTCCCTTTATTATCAACTTGTTGGCACTTACCCTAATGGCACTGCAATAGCGAGTCCATGTATCGTGTCAAAAATACTACAGAGTTCTCAATTGAAATCTTCTGGCCTGCCCGTAGGACACTATTGCGTACACTCCAAACACACCACAGCAGCATAACCAGATTTCCCATGACCTCCCTTGAATACTGGCTCAGCAGGATAAGCAACCATTGAGGCCCTGTATAATGTAAATCTTCCTCGGTTGGGAGTACCCACTGTTCCCTCATTGCTTGACGTAGAGCAACAGCATGTGGGCAACCTACACAGGCATGGAAACAATCCTCCCGTATATAGCCACACATCTCACAAGTTTCATTTTCTACAAGATGTCTGTAGCTCTTATTAGCCTGAGTAGGAATACCATTGTTGGCGACCTTCCATGCAAACAGCTTGACTTTTTCAGGCACTTTAAGAGCCCACAAATCCTTCCATACCTTTCTGCCATCAGGTGGAGTAGAGCTTGTGGCAATTGCCCCTTCACCATGCTCTATCCTCATTGCCAATCTGTACGCGCTTTTGACGTAAAAACAATCCGGACTTCTCAAAATTCCAAGCCACATAGTCTTGGCCGGCATTGTAGGGAATTTTAATTTTCAGTATCTCCTCAACATCACAGGGGTAAAAGTATCTCCTTACCAACGTCTCATCCCAGGATCTAGCTTCAAAGATCAATCAAATGAGAGACCCAGGCGCAGCTGCAATGCCGAACACCGCTAACCGGTTCCATACCATGGGCTCACGGGCAAAAATTATCACGCCAAATTCGAATACTCGACCATCTCCCACTCGTAGATCACGCCTTGTTTCAATAGAGCTAGCCCATGTTCAATTCCACGCCACGACGGGAGGCATCACCAGTGAATCGTGTCCAGTAAATTACCATTGGGAAAATATTTGGCCTTCAAAACTCTAGCACAAAGACTCTCGGATAGAATACCAGTCTCCATGCCTGTCTTGCTAGCAAGGCTTGATTAACCAATCTGAGATCTCTGAACCCCATGCCCCCAAAACCTTTTGGCATTATCATCTTCTCCCATGGCACCCATTGAACCTTTCGCGTCCATTCTCGGAGCCCCACCAATAAGCCCGAATGTGTCTCATCAACTCATCACACAAGGTCAATGGAAGTTTGAAGACACTCATCACATAGTTGGGCAATGCTTGTGCAATTGATTTAATAAGGATTTCCTTACCCGCTACGACAACTCCTTCTCCTTCCATGCACACATTCTCTTCTCGGAACCTCTCTTCTAGTGGTTGGAAAACTCCTCTTTTCATCCTGCCTGTAGGCATTGGCAGCCCCAAATACTTAGCTTCAAAATCAATTTTCTGTACCCCCAGCTGTTGTTGACTTGATCACTTACTGCAGCATTGCAATCCTCATTCATAAACAAGGAGCACTTGGATGGGTTAATCTGCGGACCAGTACATTTCTCAAAGATAGACAAAATGTGCTTAACTCGCGCCGCTTGATCCTGGCTTGCTCGGAAAAATAACAGACTATCATCCGCAAAAAGAAGATGGGTAATACTAGGTGCTCGTCGCAAATCTTAATGCCTTCAACTTGACCCAGACCCCTCATAATGCCGCAAAGAGAGGAAAGACCATCGGCAACTAGAAGGAATAAATAAGGGAAAGCGGATCACCTTGTCGTAGACCACGTGTCGGGGAGAAGGAGTGCGATGGCACCCCATTGAAGCGTCAGTAGCGAACGGTGGTAACACATGTCATGACCCACTGCACCCACTTGCTTTGAAAGCCTAGCTTCTCCATTAAACTTTTTAGAAATCCCCACTCAACATGATCATACGCCTTGGATAAATCCAACTTGTAAGCACAAAATTCCTTCCCATAAGATCTCTGAATGGCATGTATACACTCAAAAGCAATCAATGCATTGTCTCTGTTATTAAACGCCCAGGAACAAAAGCACTTTGTTCTTTGGATATGATCTGCTCCGGAAAAGGCTCGAGTCGGTTGACAAGACATTTTGAAATGATCTTGTAGATGACGTTGCAAAGGCTGATTGGTCTGAAATCTTTGAGTTGTTCCGGATTTTGTCCCTTTGGAATAAGAACAATAGTTGTATCATTTATCCCTCCCGGTAGATTACCATCCTCAAAGAATTGCTGAACCGCAGCCACCACATCATCTCTTAGAACCTCCCAATGCCGATAAAATCTAGCGGGGAACCCGTCAGCCCGGTGCCTTTAAAGGACCCATCCGAAAGAGAGCGTCGAAATCTCTTCCGCGGAAAAATTCTTACACAAAGCCTCATTCATATCGTCAGTAATTCTCACATCCATTAGATCAACAAGATCGATGGGTCAACCCGCCGTCGCAGAGTACAAATCCTTGAAAAAATTGACCGCCATGGACTGCATTACCTTAGAGTCTTCACACCACTCACCATCTTGATTTTTCAGCTTTGTGATTTTATTTTCTGAGCTCTCCACATTGCCTGACGATGAAAATATTTAGTGTTACGGTCGCCCTCTCGGAGCCATGCTATGCGAGAGCGTTGCAGCCACATCATTTCCTCTCGATATAAGAGTTCATCCATACGATCAGTAAGCTTTCGAACATCTGCTCTGCAAGTTTGGTTATCTGCCCGTGCAACCTCTAACTTAATTCTAAGCTCTTCTAACTCTCTGGTCACCGTCCCAAAATTCTGCCTGCTCCATGATCGCAGAGCACGCTGAACATGCACAAGCGCACTAGCAATACCGCCTAGCCCTTTGTTGGCATTTCTTTAGCGCGATTACCAAAATAGACTTAGAGCCCGATTCTGATAACAGCGCCAGAAACACTAAATGGCTTTACTCGGCATAATTACTAGAACCGGGTTCTAGCAACTACGCGAGTGTTGCCGAGATAGATCACATCCTAATAGATAAATATCCGCAAGCGCACGGATCTATCGTCGCACATTTCACCCGGAAGTATTCAGGTATCGTTATTTATAATTTCCCAAAGGAAGGCATGGGGTAGTTAAGTATTCTAGCATGGGTATGAATACAATATCTAGTATGAGGAGAAACCGACCAATGTGCTATACAGGGGTAAGCATACGGTAGTTTGGATAGTGGACACACACTTAGAGCATCCTCAAAGGAATAAAGGTAAAATAAAGAATAAAGAATAATCTACGCGGAGCAGGCAGGTCCTATATAGTCAATACTAGAACAACTAATTCCACATGTTATACAAGTCAAGACTCGACTATAGACTAGGAATATGGGGAGACCGCGGCAAGCCCCAGTCCGCACTTGGTCGATGGCGGCATTTACGAACTCCTACTCAACATGCGAACGTGGGGGATTACAAAGGACGGACAGGGCTGTCACCACCTGCCGCCTACCACCTCAACCGTGGCATGCCGATATATCCGAAGGTTCCCTCGCACCCGGACACCACGTCCGCATACTAAGGAGCTACCTACGCCCCCCCAGGACTCCCACCCTACGGATGGACGGGCTAGAACATAGGCAAACCCGAAGGCACATCGACCGCTATTCCTCTTCTACAATCTAATCTAAACAAGTAAAACACACGAACGATGAAGAACAATGTAGAACACGATGAACAACTCTCACAAGAACTATGGCCTAGTTCTTGATCATAGAATATATCGTGTACTAGACTATACTCTAGTTCATATGCACGACTATATAAATATAATGAGAACTTGACTAAGGAAGAACGCTCCATAGATTTATACCAAAGGTGTAGCTTTTCCTCCTGGAGACAAGCTCTCCAAGTAGCTTTGCCTAGCTCCAAATGACTAACGCTAATGCTAAAGAACAAGTGTGAGGTGTAGAGATGGCTCCAAATGGCGTGTGTTAAGGTGGGGGCCTCTCCTCTTCATTTATAGCCCCCAGAAGGCGGTTCGGGGGTAGTGGTGTAAAATCACCAGCAAAACCGTCAATCCCCGGATGGAAAGAGGCAACCGCCTTTGGCCGGGCCCACCTGGCGGCAGGGTGGGCGCGCGCGCGCCCCAGGCGCGCTCGCGCCTGGGTCACGCCGCCCCCTGACCGCCTTTGGCAGGTGGGCCTGGGCCGCCATCTGGGTCTTGTCCATGCTGGTGCTTTTGGCCCATTTCGACCCCAGATGGCCTACTTGCTCTTGAGCTTGTTTTACGCCTTCCGAAAAGCGTACTTTTATTCTGGAAAATTCCTGTACTTGGTATATATTCTGCGAAACAATATTTCTTCCAAGCACAGGTGGAACTAGGTCAATAGTAAAAATATATGTGACATAAAATATTTATTTCCCCATAGTGACCTATAGTTGGCTACGATGTCGATTATATCTCAAGTGTACAAGCTAGAAGAGAGCGTTCTACCGCTATTTGGATAAATCGGCAATTGTATCTACTCTCGTGATTCCGATGGAGTGGGGCTTCTAATTTTCTCAAGTCTTGGGCGATTGCAAAACGTAACGCTCCAAAGACCGGTGCTTTTCATTCGTCCCAAGATCAACTTTCGATCTGAGGTTTTGTAAGTTTTTATAAATAAACCAAGTTCCTCAAATGACCCACTCGATCGCTCAAAAGTGTATAGTGACCTCACCAAAGGCTTTTTCAAGTTGCCTTCTTCCTACCACTAAAACTGAGAGTGGAGTTCTAGGTAGGTATGTAAGTGGGCATACTTGTATCACATATGTTGTAAGGTCAAGGATTGAACCTTACGGAGATTAAGCTATACACTTTGATTGAGATGTGCAAGTGTGTGGATGGAATAAAAGATGATTCCTAATTTTTGTGGTATTTTTGGGTCTCCATGCATCATGACATGCTCTCTTTTATTGATGAATGAGATGAAGAAAAGATGGGCTATCAAAGAACAACTAAATTTATTCTCTCATTTTTTTTTGAACGGGGATCTAAGATGTTTCCCGTTTGCCTACAAGAGAGATAAATCTAACTATAACAATTTCTTTCTTTTTCTTTCTCTTTTTTTTTTCTTCTCTTTCTTTTCTCTCACTCTTTTTTTTCTGACTAAGAATATAGCCCAAAAATTTATTGATGGAAAGGATGTGGTGGAGAGAGATGTCATGATGAACAATGCATGGAGAAATTTTGCAAACTACAAGAGAGGGGTGCGCGATCCTCAGGGTAAGGGTCGGCATTTTTATTTGGTGGAAAGAATGGTGCGCAACTCTTAGTGTAAGAGTCGGCGGATGGTGAAGGGTGCATGTTTTGCGCAACTCTCAGTGTAAGAGTTGGCTTTTATTTGTGGGTGCAAGTGGATCTCAATCATGGGTGTAGAGTCATAATCTCACGTCGGTAACAATCCGACCGAACTCAATGTATGAACAAGCAGCGTAAGAAGGTTCTTATTCTATGGATAGATCATATGGCTCTGGTGGGTATTCCGCGATCACTGAGGAACTATTGTTTCTTTTAAAAAAATTTTTTAAAACAAAAGACTCCGGACGTCAGGTTTTCTCAAGGGAACGTTTCATTGCTGTGGTCTAAGTTACTATATCATATCGCGCAATAACCTAGATGAGAGTAATTGTATGCAACCCACTAAATCAAGTTTCTAGAGTATGATAATGTAAAGCCGATAAACCCAAATATTAGAGAAAAACTCTATTCTAGACAAGTACAAACGAGACATAAAACAGAGCAACCAATCATTTCAACATGGGTGGAACTAAACATTTCATAGCACATATATGGAATGGAATTATAAAAGTAAATATATTATTTTTTTTGAATTTTCCAATGCAAGAAACTTGAATTTAGACATGCTAATAAAAATTAAATTGCTAGAAATTAAATATGCAATGCAGGTACCTCAATGGGGGTCCTCCCCCAAGCTTATCCTGAAGCTCATGGCCCAGGGTTGTATCCCTGGGACCTCCAATAGGCCCTCTGCTCCTCCTGCTGGATGCGGAGGCTCTCGGCATGAGCGTCGAACCTCTGCCCGTGCTGCTGCTGCCACTGGGTCGTTGACTGCATGAAGCCACCTAGGGTGTTCCTGATGTCGTTCGTCTGGATCTGCAGCTGTCCAATGCGGGCGTCGATTGAGGTCAACGTCGGCTCCTGCTCTGGTGGTGGCGAGTCGACAGTGTACTGCCTCTGTCACTCCCACTCGTCGGTCCCTGCCTCGGACAATGCCCTCTCAGCGGTCTGTGCCGGCTGGGGGTACTGCTCCCATCCCGAGTAGCCTGCGTAGCCCTGGTAGGCCTCCCATCCACCATAGCCATACTGCTGGGGAGGCTGCACAGAGCATCCGGGCCCAGTAGGGGAGTCGAGCGTGCATAAGCCTCGGCTCCTCCTCTAGTGGCTCTCGGGATCATTCCCTTCCCCGCGTGCTTCTTACGGAGTCTTCAAATCAAAGGTGAGCACATCACGTTATATAAATAGAGATTCGGGTTAGGTAACCGAATCTTATTTACATAACCGACAAAGAAGAAACAGATATGATTTTTCCCATCGGCCTTCAAGGTGTGTCCACGGGTTAGGGTACGTAAATCACAAATCGGCCGATCAAGGGGAATGTACTCAACATCGTTACCATCTAGTGCTCCTACGGCATTGGCAATGCGAGTAACAATAGAGGTGCAATCGATAGCATAAGACTTCTTAATCATGTCTAGCCAGTGAAGGCACATCTCCTTCACAGGAGCGACCTTGAACTTGTGAACTATGGCATAAAGAAGCTTAAGTTCTACCGAATGCACCCATCTAATTTTGCCAAATAGAAACAAAGACATGGAAATCCAGCGATGCATGAGTCTAAGGGTAGGGTGTTGGATCGAGTGTTCGGGGTTTGAAAGGTCCAACTTCTACCCTACCCGAGATCTTCTCCCAAAAAGAATTACGATCAAAACCAGGGATAGATGCATCTAGCTTAACCGCACATTTGTAGTGAAAGCCTAGATGATCGCGAGTTCCCCCAAGTAAGAGAATAATCCGTGCCAAATAAACGGAAGAAAATACGCTCATCATCATAATCAAGTGTGCAAAGAAACCGGATGGTCAAGAGACGCGAACCTTGCTCATCGATGGGCTCGAAGTTTTCCCAACCAACGCCTTCCGACGGTGTCGAAGTCGGTGTCCATACCTATCTTCTCGATGAGGTTGGCATCGTAGATCATCGTGTGGTTGAAGAGCCGATCCTTGAGGCGATGGTACTTCGCAGCTCTGCTCTCCTCCAGTCGAGGTACGGGCGTCGACCGCGTAGATCCCCCTCGGGCTCGGGGTTGCGGCGCCGCCTCCTCGGCTACCTCGGGTTCGTAGGGGCACCTTGGTGAGAGCTCGAGGCCTCACCGTACCCCACGAACTGTAGTCGCTCATGGCGGACTATGCCGGTGGCTAGCTCTCGGGTGCGAAAGAACTAGTGGAAGTTGATTTTCCACACCCGAGACTAGCTCTAACTCTTGCTCTCTTGCTCAAAGATTGCTAGTGGAAGCTTGTTGTGTGAGAAATGGGGGTGGAAGAGAGTGAGAAAGTGAGGATGTGAGGTGGTTTGAGCACCCCGACCACCCCCCTCCTTTTATAGCCGAAATCACCAGCACCAAAGGGGAGGGCAACGGCCATGAGCCGTTGGGCGCGGCGTGGGCCCCACCTCGCGGGCTGCGCGCGCCGCGCCTCGGCGCGCGCGCACCTAGGCGGGCCCCGTCGCCACCGGGTTTTGGCCGTTGGGCGCCCGCGGCTAGCCCTTGGCGCTAGCCGTTGGTGATTTTGCCCCGGCCATTCAAAAAATTTTTTTTTTCTAAAATAAAATCTTCTCTCTGTCTTTTTTTTCGTAGAGAAGTTTTATTTTATTTCCCCCTCTTTTTTTTCATCTACTCTTTCTCTCTTCTTTTTTTTTTTCATCTACTCTTTCTCTCTTCTTCTTTTTTTTTTCGAGTAGCAAGAAAGTACTTACCGACTGCTTTTGTCGGTGCTCTTATTTTTCCCCCAAGCTTGCTTGGCTTAACAGGGTGACCAAACCCCATTGCGGCCATGTTTTGACTCGGGCGGGACCTCGGGTTGCCCCGGATCATGCTCGTGTCGGCGTTTGTCGGGATCGCATTTGCGGCAATCCGGGCGAGCCGGGTCTCTATCATCTTATTGAAGCTCACCGGTTCTTGACCGCCGATGATAGGCCCTCTATCTTGTTATTCATATTCTCCAAGATCTTGTCGTTTTGAATCATCTTTTTGGTGAGATTTTCGTTGATCTTGGCTTGGCCGTAAACCGAGTCCTTTAATGAAGGTTGATTCGAATTAAACCCGGAGGCGTAATTCGAATTACCTTGGAATGGAGGACGGGACTGGTTATTCCAGCCATTCCCTCCTCCTTGCTTTGCCGGCAAAACCCATTGTTGAGGTAGGCGGCCTCTTCACGGGTCTCGGGCGGTCATTCCCCGAGTGTCCAGCTCACCCCGACCTCGCACGTCATGCGGCGTCCATGGCGTTGACGGTGCCGGATGCATCATTGATGGCACCACCGTCAATCTTCTTCGAGTAGGTCTATTTTTGCGGCAAGCATATCCGCCTCCTTCACGGTATGCATGCCTTTTTGTCCCTTGGTGGGAGCGGTCCTCCCCAAGCTTGGTTTTCCACCATTTTGTTGATTAGTGCCGTGGCACTATCACCGATCAATGATAGGAAAGCGCCGCCCAGCTGCGGCGTCAGTGTGCCCTTCGACATGGGTGTTAACCCATTGTAGAAGTTCGAGCACCAGCCAACTTTCCATCCCATGGTGAGGGCATTCCTGGATGTACTCCTGGAGCCTCTCCCATGCCTCAGGGATGGGTTCCAGTGAATTCTGCTGGAAGTTGGCGATTCTTCCCCGTAGGGCATTAGTTTTGCCCATGGGGAAGAATTTAGCGAGGAACGCGGTGGAGCACTTGCTCCATGTGTCAACAGCGGCCTTGTCCTTGTAGAACCAGGTCTTCGCCTTTCCCACTAGGGAGAAAGGGAAGAGCCTAAGCCTGATTGCATCATGTGCGACATCCTTGATGACGATGGTGTCGCATATCTCCATGAAACGCTGAAGATGGGCGTTGGCGTCCTCACTAGGCAGTCCACAGAATGAACTTGCCTGCACCATGGTAATGAGCCCAGTCCTGAGCTCGAAGTTCTTGTCGCCCAAGTTGACAGCGGGCCTAGTGGGCACGTTGGCAACATTGGGGACAGAGAACTCGCGCAGGGACTTGGCCATGGAGTGCGGTGTAGTAGGTGCGGTGGTGACTGGTTTCTCTGTCGGTGGAGCGAGGAAGAGGAAAGGGCACGAGTCCTCTTCCTCCTTAGGAGTGCTTCCGGATTTGAGTTGTAATTTTCCGGGAGAAACCGGTCATGCACTATCCTGTTTTCATCCACAACAGGAGAAAACATAAAAGTTAGCCTGTATAGACATTGTCGTTTCTCATTTATATATCATATGCATATCCATGCTGTTAGATTCTTAACTTCCATGCCTTTCCCGGCAACGGCGCCAGAAATGCTTGTTGGCATTTCTTTAGCGCGATTACCAAAATAGACTTAGAGCCCGATTCTGATAACAGCGCCAGAAACGCTAAATGGCTTTACTCGGCATAATTACTAGAAACTGGTTCTAGCAACTACGCGAGTGTTGCCAGAGATAGATCGCATCCTAATAGATAAATATCCGCAAGCGCACGGATCTATCGTCGCAGCATTTCACCCTAAAGTATTCGGGTATCGTTATTTATAATTTCCCAAAGGAAGGCATGGGGTAGTTAAGTATTCTAGCATGGGTATGAATACAATATCTAGCATGAGGAGAAACCGACCAATGTGCTATACGGGGGTAAGCATACGGTAGTTTGGATAGTGGACACACACTTAGAGCAACCTCAAAGGAATAAAGGTAAAATAAAGAATAAAGAATAATCTACGCGGAGCAAAAGGGTCCTATATAGTCAATACTAGAACAACTAATTCCACATGTTATACAAGTCAAGACTCGACTATAGACTAGGAATATGGGGAGACCGCGGCAACCGGTCCGCGCCGATGGCGGCATTTACGAACTCCTACTCAACATGCGAACGTGGGGATTACAAAGGACGGACAGGGCTGTCACCACCTGCCGCCTACCACCTCAACCGTGGCATGCCGACATATCCGAAGGTTCCCTCGCACCCGGACACCACATCCGCATACTAAGGAGCTACCTACGTCCCCCCAGGACTCCCACCCTACGGATGGACGAGCTAGAACATAGGCAAACCCGAAGGCACATCGAACCGCTATTCCTCTTCTACAATCTAATCTAAACAAGTAAAACACACGAATGATGAAGAACAATGTAGAACATGATGAACAACTCTCACAAGAACTATGGCCTAGTTCTTGATCATAGAATATATCGTGTACTAGACTATACTCTAGTTCATATGCACGACTATATAAATATAATGAGAACTTGACTAAGGAAGAACGCTCCATAGATTTATACCAAAGGTGTAGCTTTTCCTCCTGGAGACAAGCTCTCCAAGTAGCTTTGCCTAGCTCCAAATGACTAACGCTAATGCTAAAGAACAAGTGTGAGGTGTAGAGATGGCTCCAAATGGTGTGTGTTAAGGTGGGGGGCCTCTCCTCTTCATTTATAGCACCCCAGAAGGCGGTTCGGGGGTAGTGGTGTAAAATCACCAGCAAAACCGTCAATCCCCGGATGTAAAGAGGCGACCGCCTTTGGCCGGGCCCACCTGGCGGCAGGGTGGGCGCGCGCGCGCCCTGTGCGCGCTCGCGCTGGGTCACGCCGCCCCCGACCGCCTTTGGCGGTGGGCTCGGGCCGCCATCTCGGGTCTTGTCCATGCTTTGGTGCTTTTGGCCCATTTCGACCCCGATGGCCTACTTGCTATTGAGCTTGTTTTACGCCTTCCGAAAAGCGTACTTTTATTCCGAAAAATTCCTGTACTTGGTATATATTCTGCGAAACAATATTTGTTCCAAGCACAGGTGGAACTAGGTCAATAGTAAAAATATATGTGACATAAAATATTTATTTCCCCATAGTGACCTATAGTTGGCGGGTATAAAACTGAGTTAAGGACCGCCAACACCCTTCTCTGTTCGGGGCAGTGCACCAGGCCTCTTTAATCTCCCGCGCTAATGATTCTAGACGCTCCCACATAATCTCATACCGAAAATTCTAGGCTTCTGTCGTTTCCAACTCTCCTTCTTGACTTCCAAAAATAGTGGGCAGTGATCTGATCTGGAGGAAACCAAATGATGCAAAGTTGTCTCTTCAAACAAGTCGCGCCATCTAGAATCAGCAACCGCCCTGTCCAGCCTTACCTTCACATTGGCATTCCCGTCTCTACCATTATCATAAGTAAAAGGCAGACCCACAAAACCAAGATCCATCAGTCCGCAATCGTTCAATACATCTCTAAATGCAGCCATCTGTCTCTCCGAACGTGGACATGCCGAGAAATGCTCATACCCCCACATAGCCTCGTTAAAATCACCAATTAGAAGCCAAGGCTCCTGTGAGGCCCCACGTAGTCGCCGCAGAAGCTCCCACATGAAGTGACAGTCTTCAGCCCGAGGCTCTCCATAAACAAAGGTAATACGAAATCGAGGCGCAGCTGGCGACTCCCGCACATGTACATCAATAAACCGTTTATGTTTTTCAATTAATGTGACATCCACTGCCTCATGCCAAAATAAAGCCAAACCACCACCGCCAGTACTAGAACTATCCACCGTAATAGCATTCTTCAAACCCAATCTCCATCTCAAATTAGCCACTCGGTTGCCTGGCATTCTTGTCTCTTGATAGAAACACCATGCGGGGATTTTTTTGCACCAACTAGGGTAAAAAGCTCTTGAACTGACCGAGGTATCCCCAACCCTCGGCAGTTCCAACTGAAGATATTCATACTTAAGATTGAAAGAAGAAATCAGTCGCACCTTCAAAGGATAGATGAATATAGTGGAGGCTAATAAAACCTTCAAAACAAGAATGCATGGCTAGCTTGGCGCTAAGTGTGCAAGGTTTCACAGTCCACGGGAGATTTGGAGTGCAACTGTGCGTACAGCCACTACAATACAGCTTTTTTTTTCTTTTTTCCTTACAAAACAGCTGTTATCTCTTATTATCTATACCGATAGAAGAATGGGGAACACTTTGGAAACTTCCCGTTGCCGACAGACAGCAGCAAGACAGCAGCAACCAGGGTGATTACAGCTGTGACCAAGCTGGCCCGGCGGCGTTGCTACAGCGCCGCTGCTGTAGGATGGCGCCGCTTCCCGGCGGCGTTGATACGGCTCCTATGCAGGAGCTCGCAAGGAAGGGATGGAGGTGGGCCGGCGCCGGACCCGTTGGCGAGCACGAGCTGCACCACCTGCTCGGCGAGCACATGGAGCTCTCGGCCGTGTCACCTCCTCCTCCTTCAAGGTTGGCGGCGAGCAGGTCGCGTGTGGCGCCGCCCGCACCGGTGGCGAGGAGGCTGAGCGCGACGTCGGCGAACTCGGCGACGGCGGCGTCCGCAGCGCGTCTCGTCGTCGGTGTCGACCGGGTCGTCGGCGAGGCAGTCCCGCTCCAGGATGCGGCGATTGAAGAAGGCCTCTAGGAGCCGTGTGTCGGTGCGATACCAGGACCGGCTGCGCGGGTGAGTGCGAGGCCCGAGCCCGTGGATGGCGAGCGACTCGCGAGGGCAGGATCGAGGTGGCCGCCGCGGACGGGTCGGCGAGCGGGAAGGCGTCGGCGCCGCAGTGGCGGAGAAGGTCGGCGCTGAAACGCGGGTGGCAGGCCGCGGATGTGATCCGCCGGCTTGCGCTGGGGTCCGGCCCGGCGTGGACTGCTCGATCCAGCGAGGACGAAGAGGATGAAGAGGATGGAGGGGATGGAGGGCGGTGAGCTCTAGCCCCGCGTCGATTGGGAAGGGCGGCGGCAGCGTCGACTTTGTGACGGTGATGGAGATGGTGGCGCACCGCAGAGCGGTGGAGAGGATGGAGGAAGTTGGCCCTGGCCCCGCGACGATGGAGATGGCGGCGGCGTCGTCGACGGAGGGAAGATTGTGGATAGGCCGGACGGACGCCGCAGAGGTGGTGGCGACGGCGAAGAAACAGTAGGAAGGGATGAGCTTGGGGAAGGAACCCAGAATCCCTGGGAATCGCCTCGAGTCGCCGTAGCGCCGAGGAAAAGTGGAACACGGCACTGGCCGGTGTTGGCCTGCAAGAAAATTAGCGCAACGAGAAATTTTCCAAGCAACAAGGAAACACTTCAACCGCCATGTAAATAACTTTTCCTTGGAGGCAAGTAACCACCAAGAAATTAAATACTTGAGATCGTCAAGGCAAAAGTTATTTCCTTAGCTGCCCTTATCTTAAAAAAAATGTAATTTTCCTTGACTACCATCAATCGCCAAGGCAATTGTGATTTCCATGGGGGGATACCCTCAACGAGATGCATAACCAATAAATTCTAAAATTCTAGTCACGCCTATTGACCCACGATGACATGCATATATACATTTTATTATGGATTTGAACCATGATATTGACTTCATATATCAATAAGAACATTACAAGTCCATTCATATTGTAGTTTTTCTTGGCAAGAAAAATGCATATAACATCAAGGAAATTACAATTTTCCTTGGCGGTTTAGAATACCACCCAAGGAAATTCTAATTTTCCTTTTCAGTTTATAGTTTCCTTGGTGGTGCATATAACCCTTAAAGGAACACACATTTTCTTGGACATTGAATAGAACCCCTCAAAGAAATTCCTCACCCTCTAGGTAATTTGGATTTCGGACGGACCATGTGGAGAATGACCATATTAGCCTAAGATCACGACGTTTTTACTTATTTCATACATGGCACATATAGTACTTGCATGGCACAATATATCATGCATCTTGACGCCATTTTTTGGTTGATAGAGCCTCAATAGCGGAGCCTAGAGGCCACACAGCTTCAATGTAGTACTCTCCATGCTTCACCTTGTCCACCACGGTGATCTCTTTGGTCGCCTCCACACCTGCATTGCACACAATTTCATTAGTCAAAATATGTCTGAAATTAGTTGCTATGTGAAGTGTGAACCCCACATAACATTAATATCATTGCATTCTACACAGCCATTGCATTGATGATCAATTACACTAACCAAAGCCATCTACTAGCAGTGTATACTGGTAGGCAAGGTCCATGCATAGGTATGGCACATCGACATCGTTGACATTTGGGTATTCGATTTTGGCTTCTACAACACTCATCTGGCAAGCCTTCTCTGCGGAATCTCCAAATGCGCCAGGGGTAGTTTTTCCGCTTGGTGCATTGCCATCTATGATGCCGACCTTTTCAGAGGGAACAATCGGGTTTAACTTTAGAGATCTTCAATTTTTATGCACGCTTCCAAACTAAATCTATGCAGAGGTTAATAAGTAGATCAACAAAGTAGTCGTTGCTACACCTCTGAGGCCACGTAGTAGAAGCTAGATGCAACATAGAGGTTGTCTTGGCCTGCTCCGCCACCGCCATTCCATGTGCCATTGAAGGTGCAGTTCTTTGTATCACATGGCGCATTTAGGTTCAATGCTTTGCCTATCTCTTCTCTGCACTTGTCGTAGATTGCTCCTTCTGGTGCGGCAGTTGCATCATATTGCTCCTCATTATAGGTGTATTGACCTATAAAAAGATGAAAATGAACAACACAAAGAGACCTAGTTATAGGTTTATTCAAAGAAAACCAGTGTGAAGTATCTACCTATATGTATGTTGCCAACTTATATACCGCTGAATCCACGCAACATGCAGCTGCGGAATGGTCCATTCTTTGCCTTCAAAATCTCTGCTCGTGATGCAAAAGCACCATAGTGCAAGTAACTGCGATGAGATCGAAGGTCACGACACATGTCATCATTCTCTTTAACATAATGGCTCTATAACTAATAAAACTAAAAAGTATATACACCCTCTCACTACGTGAAAAAAGCACTAAGGGAGCGCTTCCCCTTTCACCGTAAGGGCGGCTGGTGATTGAGCCGCCCTTACAAAGGGTCGGTCACCTTGTAGGGGCGGCTCAATCACCAGCCAGCCGCTTACGGTGACCACTTGTAAGCGGCGGCCGGGTGATTGAGCCGCCCCTACGGTGTCTCAGTAGGTGTATAAGCGGGTTTAAAAAATTTTAAATTTTGTAAACGATGTCAGATGGAAAAACTTTGTATATGAAGTTTGTACATCTCAAAAAGTTATGAAGCTTTGTAGTTGACAACTTTTTTATTTGACATCATCTAGTCATGCGAAACCTACGTTTTAGTTTCTCAAATTTAAAATTCAAATTTTATAAACGACGTCGGATGGAAAAACTTTCTATATGAAGTTTGTACATCTCAAAAAGTTATGAAACTTTGTAGTTGAAAACTTTTTTATTTGACTTCATCTAGTCATGCGAAACCTACGTTTTAGTTTCTCAAATTTGAAATTCAAATTTTAAAAATGACCTCGGATGAAAAAACTTTCTATATGAAGTTTGTACATCTCAAAAAGTTATGAAACTTTGTAGTTGAAAACTTTTTTATTTGACTTCATCTAGTCATGCGAAACCTACGTTTTAGTTTCTCAAATTTGAAATTCAAATTTTATAAATGACCTCGGATGAAAAAACTTTCTAAATAGAAAGTGTAAATCTCGAAAAGATATGAAAGTTTGTAGTTGACGACTTTTTGATTTGATATCATTTAGGTCCTTAAATAAGCAAATTACTTTTGGTTGGGTACAATATGTGGGGAACTAAAACTATATAGAGACACACGTGATGGTGTAGTGCGTGGTAGAAGGAAGAACCGCGCGAGCATGAGGTCTTGGTTCAATCCCGGGTGACGCATAGTCCGAAAAATGCTCGAAAAAATATGGTGTGAATAGAGAGGCATGGTGGTTGACTGGTGGGGGCCCTTCCCGGGTTTAAAAATTTTTTTTGCTATTATTTTTGAGTTTTTTTCGGATTTTTTGTAAAAATGCACTGTAGGGGCGGTTCATGTTGAACCGCCCCTACAGTGCGGGGCACTGTAAGCGCGGGCGCACAGGGGCGGCTGCCCCAACCGCCCCTACAGAGGCTGGGCAGCCGCCCCTACAGAGGCCTGCTCACGTAGTGTCTTCTATAAGACAATATGTTGATCAAAACCTGTGAGCATTGTAATCTTTTCCTTTAAGATACTCTCTTGTAACATAGGGGTCTTCCCCATGAGGCGCCACCGGAGCATTTGCAGCGGTATTTGCAGAAATGGCATAGGCCATTTGCACTGATCCACCGCCCATATCAACCACGGCAACTGTCTGTGAGTAGTCCCCTCCCAATTTATCCAACAGATAATTCAGAGCAACCTGCAACCCATGCCCAGAGCACTCAAACCCATATTCTTAAACAGAATGTGTATACATTAAATTAAAATGAGGTGAAAAAAAACTAGCATTTTCTTCTTAAAGTTTTTTTTTTGTTTCTGTTTGATAATTCATACCCATAGGTATGATCCTTCTTGAGATCCCTCAATAACATTGATCCACTCAGGCTTGGTCTAAAATTTGGTCTTAGTGTTGACAAGGTTCCTGACCTATATTGAAATTTAATATCAGTGAGCATATTATACTAGTACTAATTTTGAAACCAGTTGATGAGAAGGTGAGGTAAGTGAGAGAAATGAAAACTACCGCTTCAAGAATCTGGTCCGATTGCTCTTCTCCGATAAGTCTCAACCCAGCAGTTGCCTGCAAATTTCATTGGTATATATGCTAAAAATCATGACTATTACTGTAGCTCGATCCATTTGAGAAGGAGACATTAATTTGCATCAAACTAAAGAAGTCGGGAAATTTCCAATGCAATTTTTAGTGATTAGACTGTCACCGCCCGTAATTATAGTGTACTAGAAGGTGTGGATTTCAATGTAAGTGTGCAAACTAACTAGTTGCAGACCTATGTATGAAGGATTGGAAGTTGATCAAACTTATTATAGATTTGTAGTGAATTTGTTCACATACTCCGAGTCTAAGAGGGGTCCTTTTCATCAGCTGTTTAGGGACGACACTTTTGGCCTTGTCAAGAAGAGGCAGTATGGAATTTGCAGCCTCTTGGGGATGTCCAGCGTATGAGCTCAGCCCAGGCTTCACCTGCAGCAACAAACAAAAATGTGCTCCTTGCCTTAATCCATATATAGACTATAGAGCTTGTACAGCTGTCGAACCACATACACAATCAAGATCATGGTTTCATGAACGGATCCGTGTGTATACCTTGGCGAATACCTCGATGCCTTCGTCGCCGATCTCGAGGAGCTCGAGCTTCCTGTCGAACCTGAAGACGTGCACACGAGTCCCCGTGCTTCCGGCGTTGAAGATCACGGCGTACCTCCCAGCCCCCGGCGATGAACTTTCGGGCGCCGCCACCGCCTCGTCGACGACGATGCCAGCTTTGCGGCCGAGCACGGAGTCTGCTGCAAGGACCGCGCTGTTGGGGTAGGACGACGAGGCCATCAGGTGCAGCAGGAGCAGCGCGGCGATGCTGACGACGGAGCGAGCCATTGCTGCCCTGCCTGCTAATGCAGTGGCAACCTGTGTGAAGCGTGCTCAAGTTGTCGCACATGGGCCGGGGGCGGAGGACAGGGGAGAGGCCGGCGGCCACGCTTGCTGAAGGGTGAGGAGAACACAAGCAAAGGAGTCGTTTTTATAGAGCTGAAGCCTGAAAGAGCAAGCAATGGGAGTATTCACATCAGCACCTCAGGGTATGGTTTGCATTGCAATTCAAGTCCCTGACAATAATAGTGATAGTATATAACACTGCAAAGTGATCTGCTGCTTCACGTAGTATGATCCAGATCATATATAAATAAATCGAAATAGCAGGTTAGGTGCATGGGCTTCATCAATTATTGAAATCTAGCTAGCAAGGCTGTCCTTGCATATAGCATGAACAGTATATGCCGGGTGATTTATGAGTCCGCTTCACTTGTCGTTTCAGTAGTATATATAAAAAAAATATATGCATAATAGAGTGCTTAATTGGCACTAGAGGAGATGTATGCATTTTTTTGTAACAGGAGGAGATATTTGTTTGATTGACTGATTGATTCAGAGTTCAGACTAGGGAAGATCAGACATTGTTATCATGGTAGGCTGGAGTCTCCATCTATAGCTCTGTTTGGGAAGAATACCATACGCATCACTATAAAAAATATTTGCTACTACCTTTTAGAGTTCATTAATTTTCTGTGAGAAGGTAACGTTGTGAGAAGGTGGTCTGCTAGAAAACTAGAGCAACGACAAATTTGCAGAGCAACAAGGAAACACTTCAACCACAAAGTAACTTCTCCCTTTAGTAGCCACCAATGAAATATTTTTGACCGTCAGGGTAAAAGTTATTTTCTTGGTTGCCCCTATCTTTCAAAGAATTTGTAATTTTCCATGACTACCATTAACTTCCAAGGCAATTGTGATTTCCATGGGGGCTAGCCCTCAACGAAATGCATACTGCAAACAAATTAAAAGGCGCTTATCATAACCAACAAATTCTAAAATTTGAGTCATTCCCAATTGACCCATGATGGCATGCATATATACATTTTATTATGGATTTGAACCATGATATTGATTTAATATATCAATAAGGACTTAAGTCCATTCTTATTGTAATTTTCCTTTACAAGGAAATTCAATATAATTCCAAGGAAGTGACAATTTTCCTTGGCATTTTATTATAATAGAACTAGGTGTATTCCCGCGCGTTGCTGCAGAAATTAGATGATTAAACTTAAGTACTGCTTAGGTGCAACTTGGAAGTAGAAAGCTTTCTAAAAGAAATCGTGGAATTAAAATCCATCCAATATTCGGGGTGGATTTCAGTTATACACTAACTTAGGTACTGGTTAGGTGCAACTTGAAAGTAGAAAGCTTTCTGAAAAAATCGTGGAATTAAAATCCATCCATTGTTCGGGATGGATTTCGGTTATACAAATATTCACACATGCATGGTTTCATTTTTGAGAAAAAGGGCGCATAATACAGGAAAAGGAAAACATATTCAAAAGGGTTCCCAATTATTCACCAGATAATATTTGGTGAAGACCAAAGTATTTTTTTTTAGAATTTTATGAAAAAATATAATAGTTAAGGCCAATCCAATTCATACGTGAGAAAAAGGGTGCATGATGCGGACATGTCAATGGATCGATGGATGGTGGAATTTAATGAATGGTTGGATGATAAATTAGTGATGATGGCTTAAAGAAAGTGGATGATGATATGGCTTAAGGAGATGCTAGAGAAATAAGTTAGTGGGCTTTACCTTTATATGAGTTAAAGATAACACCCAAGGAAATTTTAATCTTTCCTCACATGTATTTTATAATAACAATCCAAGAAAATGCTTAATTTCCTTGGCGGGTGCATATAACCCTCCAAGGAAACATACATTTTCTTGGAGGTTGATTAGCACCGTCTAGGAAACTATATATTTCTTGGCCCTCAAATAAATTCTTGATCCTTAAGGTAATTCGGATTTAGCACGGACCATGCTGAGAGTGATGGTATTAGCCTGAGACCACGATGTTTTTATTTATTTCATACATGGCACGTACACTACTTGCATGAGATCGAACCCATATGTCATGCATCTTAACGCCATTTTTTGGTTGACACAGCCTCTATAGCGGAGCCTAGAGGCCACACAGCTTCGATGTAGTACTCTCCATGCTTCACCTTGTCCACCACGGTGATCTCCTTTGTCACCTCCACACCTGTATTGCACATGATTTCATTAGTCTAATATGTCAGAACTCAGAAATTAGTTGTGTGAACCCGACATGACATTGGTATCATATCGCATTCTACATAACCATTGCATTAATTAATGATCATTTACACTAACCAAAGCCATCTACTAGCAACATATACTGGTAGGCAAGGTCCATGCATAGGTATGGCACATCGACATCCTTGACGTTTGGGTATTCGATTTTGGCTTCTTCAACACTCATCTGGCAAGCCTTCTCTGCAGAAGCTCCGAATGCGCCAGGGGTAGTTTTTCCACTTGGTGCATTGCCATCTATGATACCGACCTTTTCAAAGGGAAGAAATGGGTTTAACTTAAAGATTTTCAATTTTTATGCATGCTTCCAAAGTAAATCTATGTAGGTTCATAAGTAGATTAAGAAGCTAGTCGTTGCTATACACCTCTGAGGCCACATAGTAGAAGCTGGATGTAATATAGATGTTGTCTTGGCCTGCTCCGCCACCGCCATTCCATGTGCCATTGAAGGTGCAATTCTTTATTTCACATGGCGCGTTCAGGTTCAGTGCGTTGCCTATCTCTTCTCTGCACTTGCTGTAGACTGCTCCTTCCGGTGCGGCAGTTGCATCATATTGCTCCTCATTGTAGGTGTATTGACCTATATAAAATGAAAATGAACAACACAAAGACCTAGTTTTATAGGGTTATTAGAAAATGAAAATGGGTTTAACTTATATACCGATGAATCCACGTAGCATGCAGCTACTAAATGGTCCATTCTTTGCTTTCAAAATCTCTGCTCGTGATGCAAAAGCACCATAGTGCAAGTAACTGCAAGGAGATCAAGGTCATAACATATATCATCTTTATCTTTAACATAATGGCGTTGTAATTACTAATAAACCTTAACCTAAAAGTATATATGTTGAGATAATATGTTGAGCAAAACTTGTGAGCATAGATGTTGTAATATTTTCCTTTAAGATACTCTTTTAAAACGTAGGGGTCTTCCCCATGAGGCGCCACCGGAGCATTTGCAGCGGTATTTGAAGAAATAGCATAGGCCATTTGCACTGATGCACCGCCCATATCAATCACAGCGTCTGTGAGTAGTCCCCTCCCAATTTATCCAATAGATAATTCAAAGCAACCTACAACCCACAATAGATATACATATTGTTGTTCTTTAGAGGACAAAAGGTAGATGCCACAAGAGTTAATGCACATACCCATAGGTAAGATCCTTCTTGAGATCCCTCGAGAACAGTGATCCATTTGGGATTGTAATGAAATTTGCTCTTGGTGTGAACAAGATCTCGGACCTGTATTAAATAAATCAATGTTTTCTTCTATGTAGATTACACATGAGACATATATAATTTGATACATAATACAACAAGATGAATTTACCGCTTCAAGAATTTCGTCTGCCTTCTCGTCTCCAATTAATCTCAGACCGGCAGTTGCCTGCAATTTCGGTATGCAAAACACTTCAGTTTGAGAAGAAACCAAAGATTTTTAATCGAATTGCACACTATATATATGCTTATTATTTGGCTTTATCCACTGTTATGTGCAGCTTATAAGTATACATAAAACATGAATAATTACATATCTATATGGAGGAGGGGCATTGAGATTTTTTTTCTATATATATAATACTAGATGACCTTAGATGAAGGGAGAATGAAAACCCCCTACGTCGCTCTCCAGGGGCGGCCCAACCCTAGCGCCGCTGCCGCCCCTCCCGGCGTGCTCCCCCCCTTCGGTTGCGCTAGGTGCCTCAAAAAGGGCCCCCGTCATGGCGTTGTTTCCTCTCTCTTCCCTCCGCCACGCCCTACCCCCACCACCTCTCCCCCCTCACCACCATTCCAGGTCCTGGTGGCTCTCCGGCGGGGTCACCATCCAGCGGTCCAGATCCGCGCCCACTGCGGCCGGATCTGGCCTCCCTCTCCCTGCTCTGCGGTGTCGTGGGCCGGGGGGCCGTGCTGGGATGGCGGCTGTCTGTGGCCGGTTCTGGCTGGCCGGGATCGGCGTGGGGGCCTCCCGTCTCTAGAGGGCCGGCGGCCTTCCTGTGGCGGGATTGGCGGCCGCGCCCCCATCGCCGGTGGTGGCGGCCTCCCGCGGGCGTCTCCGTGCGCCATCGCCCGGCTCTTTGCGGTGGTGCCGGGCCGGATTTCGGCCCCTGGGGCCCGGATTCGGCGGTCGCGGGTACTGCCCCCCCCCTCCCCCCCTCTCCTGGCGGTCGTGCCACCCTGGCTGGCCCGGGTGGAGCCTTTGTTTCTACTTCGGGACGACCAGTGTCACAGTAGGGGCGGCGGGACTCCTGCTGCAGCTAGGCCAGTTGGCCGGGATTCTGGCTCCTCGGCAACCCCGGCGGCCCAGGTTCGGTGCTGTGGGTTAGGCCGCTGCTTCGGTGCTGCCGCCTGACCTCCGTTGGCGGAGTCGGGTGAAAATCCCACCCTAGCTATTGCACAGAGAACAAGCCAGCGACGGTGGCGCATGCGCGTCATAACCCTCTTGGGGGCGCTGCTGAAGACTCCAACCTTGCGGGTGTCGTAGGAGGGTGGCGTGTGCCACTCTCCGCCCTCGTCGCGTCAGCTTTCGGTGATGTTGTGGACGCTGGGTGGCCTACCCTGATGGACATTCAATAGCGGGGTGAAAACCCTGCCCGGCTCGTCCGGGCCAGTGGTAGTGCGCAACGAACGCCATGTCCCCTTCCTGAAGGTGTCGTCGAAGCTCTGTCCATCTCGGCAGGCCATGGTTGCTGATCCTTGCCAGTGCTTCCCTCGTCACTCTCGTCAGAGCAGCTCCCTTACTGTGCCTATGTGCGCCTCGTGATCTTCTTCGCATTGGTTTGTCAAGTGCTTGGTGTAGTCGTCGTCGTTTTACCCCACACGGCTTCCTGGTCGTTGGCGGATGTTGTGGTTACCTCGCAGCGGCCACCTGGCCGTTGGCGCTAGTCATTCATACCCCGCAACGGCTTCCTGGTCGCGGGGGAAGATATCCACCACCTCGACGACCTTTGCGTGGACTTATTTATCTTTGCAGGCATAGTTTGTTGGTTGGTGGGTTGTCCTCTCCCCAAGTGTTTTCTAGTTGTTTGTATGTGTCTTTGTGTTCTTGTCTTTCGGTCTTCGCCAGTAATCCTTCGATTACCTATGAGCTCTTTGTATTCGTGTTTGGCCTTTGTTTGGTCCTTCCTCTTAATAAAAAACGGGTACAAGACCCGCTCGTAAAAAAAAAAAAAAACCTTAGATGAAGGAAACAATTACCCCAAGTTCAAGCGGAGTATTTTTCTGAAGTCGGAGAGGGACAACCTTCTTAGCCTGCTCAAGAAGGGGGAGTATGGAGCTTGCAGCATCTTGAGGTTGACCAGCGTATGAGCTCAGGCCGGGTTTTACCTGGATCAACAAATAAATTACAAATATGTATGGATATAAGGTTATCAATAATCCAATTATTGGTAATTTTTCTTTACATAATTAAGACCTGTTGCACATCTCTTGTTACTCAGAAATCTAGATAAGATTGGTGGATCTGTATTTGTAGATCAAATTAAAATGTCTCAAAATTTGATTAAAATAAACTACCAGTTGGATCTAGAGCTCTGCCAATCTAAATTTCCGAGTCCAAAATACCCGTTTTATGCTCTGCCAATCTAGTCCAAACTACTACCTAACCGATCGAGATCTAGCTTGCCAATCTAGATCGAGCTCTGCTAAGTATTAGGAGTAAAAAGAGACAACTGAGCAAACAAACAATGTATGTTTATCCTAAAGCGAAACTTTTTAATATTAACTAGCAACATCTATGAAATTACATTATACTAGTATAATGCCCGTGCTAACGCTACAGCTTTACCTTAGGGATGCATAGAAAAACAACCAATCTTTTTTCCATATTGACATCTTTAAAGAAAAAAACATGCCATGTAAATAACATTTATATGTCTGTGCTGACACTATGGTGATACTTTATCCATGCACATCAAATCAAAACAACCAAAAAACAATATATATATATATCTTTCCATTGTACAGAATAAAATGAAATGGGTCAAACTGCCGATCGAACGTTCTAACTTAGAACGCCCAGCGCTATAGGGCCCGGCCCATCTCCACTGAAAAAAAGCATAGGACCCCGAACACACGCGTGCACACCACGCACACACGCACGCCGCACGGCCTTGGCCACAAGCTTGCCCACCACGCGCCCCCTGCATCCTTCAGCAAAAACTCCACCGGAGCCTCGCCGTGGCCTCGCCGGAGCATCGTCGGAATACGTGAAAACAAAAAAGTAAAAACAGAAATCAAACAAAAAAGAAAATGTACTGAAACAAACAGATTGACAAAGATGAAACAAAATTTGAAACAAAATAGAAACAAACAGATTGAAAAGATAACCCAAAAACTGAAACAAAAAAAGAAACAAGCAATGAAACAAATGCTTGGGTTAAAATGAAACAAAATTAGATTGAAAAAAAAAAAAAAAATCAAAACCCACCTGCAACCCCCCTAACCTATTGCAACACGTGAAACAGATTAAGGGGAAAATAGAAACACCGTGAACATGAATTTTGAAACAAAAAAACTAAAGCCACTGCAACCGCTAACCTACTGCGAACACACCCTGCTGTTGTGCTGCACGCCCATTGAAACAATGAAAAAATTGAAACAAAGATTAAATCAGAAAAGAAACAACATGAACATAAATTTTGAAACAAAAAATTCAAGCAAATACAACACTAACCAACTGCAACACAGCTTGGTGATGTGCTGCAACAAGCAAATGAATGCAAATGAAACACCGGCGAAAAACATGTGCAAACATCCCCCACCCCCGAGAAACACGACATGGAACATAGTTGAAACACACAAGGGTGCGCAATTGAAACACCCGCCCCCGGAGTTTGGAAGAAAAAAGAAGAATTGTAACAAGGGAGGGTGGAGACGGGGCGTAGAGAGGAAAGAGCGAGGAGGCCACCACCGTCGTCCTCGCTCCAAAGCACCATGGAGGCCGCAGGAGTGGAGGGAGGAAGGGAAGGGAGGTAGAAGACAAAGGCGTGAAGCTCACCTGCAGCCGCCACCGTCGCCCTCAAACTCCGGCGCAAAAAGGGAGGGGAGGCACACGGCTCAACGGAGGAGAAGGGAGGCCCACCGGCGCGAATCCGCCCGGAACCCCCATCTCCCTCGCCAGATCCGCGCGCGGCACTACCGGATCCGGCTCCCCCGGCAGCACCATGGATGGAGGCCCCTGCGACCACTGCCGCCCGCCGCGGGAAACGCCGGATCTGCGGCGTCCTCCGCCGGATCCAAAGGATGTGCGGCCAGATCCCCTCGACTCTCGCTGCTGGACTGGCGTCGTGCTCCTCCGCCGGCTATCCCCCATGGCCGAGTGCGCAGGGGATGGTGGCGTTATGGGCGCAGGTGGAGCGGATCTGTAAGAGAGAGGAGCGGCGTGGAGCGACGTGAAAACGGCGTAGCGAGGGCGGCGATGTCAACGGCGGCGGCGTGCGAGAGCAGGTGCTAGAGGAGCGGGGGAGCAGAAAGATGCGTGGTGGGTGGGTGAGCGCCGCTCTCGGTGCTGGACCGGATCCCTCTCGCCGTGCTGCGGAGTGTATGCGCGAGCGCGGATGCGTGGACGCTATGCGTGCATAATGGGCCGAGGCCCAGTGGCCACGCGCCACAGCGTTCTAAGATTAGAACGTATCATCCTGAGCATTACCGAAATGAAATACATTGCCTCTTCCATGAGCCATGACATTTTCATTTCCATCTTCGAAAGAAGTAAACAATGTATTACAAATCCTCCATATTCCCATGTTTCCAGTTTCTCAATCATGCGAGACACGGCAGAGATCCCAGCATTGACCTCCCCACAAATCTCTGAACCAAGGTTTGATATGGTGTTTCTATGTGAACCACCTTTCCTTCCAACCGTGTGTACTTTTCGTTATGGAATCCTTGTACCTGGTATTTGTTGAGGATGAGAAAAGGGTATGCTGTGTAGGAATTGAGCACACAATCATGCATATAACCACTTGGCATGCCAATGCCATCACTGGAAGCACACTCTGAATGTGAATATCAGATATGTGAGCACCTCAAAATCTCTCAGCAGTGGATGGCAGAAAATGGTTGTCGTGCGTGCGTGATTTTCTTGCGCATTCGGCTCTTCCTCAACAGCCTGAAGGATCGGAGCTCTTTTGGCTACAGTAGGAGGTAAGGAGAATGCGTGTGAGAGTGGGAGCAACATGTAAATGAGATTTATAAGTGGGTAGTATAGCAGAGTTTGTACCTCATAGGTCCTTCATGCTAATTGCTTGCCAACACATGGGAGACTGGGAGCTTCAGAATGTTCAGAAATTCATGCTAATAGCATCTATAGGATCAATCAAAAATTCAGAATGTTCAGAAATAGTATCACTCAAGGATTTCGAAAGGTTAACGCAATTAGTACAAATACACATGTAATACACAGGAACACCAAAATGCTGGCAACTAAGATAAGCAAACAGTGATGCAGAGCAGAGCTTGTGACCTGTCCAAATTACATTCAGAGTGCGTCCGTCAGAGATTCAGATTAGCACGGCGCATCGCATTCAGCACTGATTGATCGATAGAACAACTGTGTGGCGCACTGCGGTGCCCTTGACAGTTAACATTCACACTACCACCTCTGATTATAGCAATGCACTGATACAAAAACAAACACGAAGAAATAGAAACAATAGGAAGTAAAGTAATCACAGACAGATAGACAAATCGAGTGCTCACTGGAAACTTACCACCTATGTAACTTGTAGCTTTCTACATAAAATGTGAACTCAAGGAGAACTCAGTCAAGACAGTTAGTAATAAGGGGGTTAAAAATACCTCGAGGTCAAACACAGGCTGCTCCACATCATCATCCTCCGACTCCCTAACTGAAAAAAAAGAAAGAGAATCATAACGTCTTAGTAATAAGTTCCTCGCAGATGGACAAAGCAAATAGAAATCCCCATTCCCCAATTGCACCAAAAGTAGAGCACTAACCATCATCGGTGTCAAATGGGATCATGTCCCGCTGCTTATGGACTGCAAACCAGAAATCAGAGAAAATCAACAACAAAGCACGTATCAGCCAACCAGGAACTACCAAATGCATGCTCTTCATCAGAAACAAAAGGGAGAGCACGTCGCAGCTCTTCCATCTTACAGGCATCGATTTCATCGTTGTCAGAATCAGACATTGCCGCTATCTCATCGGTCCACTTGGACTTTGGAAGGCGCTCGCGCCCTGGGGTCTTCCTCTGCCTCTTCCCCATGCTAAGGTTATTTCCTAATTAACAATTAAGAAAAAAAAAGTTCAACGCAAAGGTCCAAAATATAATTCGTAGTGGTATATTACTGATGAGTTGAAGGCAAAAACTGTTCGGCTCTAATGTATGCATGACTATAAATCAGAAATCACGACCCACAAATTCACAATCCATAGTCAATGAATCCTCACCTTCGCTCTTTGCTCTGCGATGGTTGCAGTCCGCTGGCCGTGCGATGTCCTGACTGCTGGCTGCCGCCGCCCCTCAGCTCCTCCGGCCTTCCCCGCTCTAGCGACCTGGCCGCCGCCGCCGGCCGACTGCCCTCGGCCCCAGCAGAAACCAGCTGTGCGTAGGAGCGGGCGAACCGCCTAGTGGGCGTCCTGCACGCCGCCAACCACGAACGCCGTCGCCGACGAGTGTTTCTCCATCTGCGCCGCCCCCGCTTCCATCCCCACCCTCCCCTCTCTCTCCGATCAAAATCCGGGAACCCCTTCCAGGAACGATTCTCGCAACACGAACGCCGGCTGGCAGCGGGAGGGAAATCGAGGTGTGTCGTCGTCACCCCCAAACCGGTGGCGGCTCTGGATGTCCTCGCAACAACCAGCGGCGTGGCCTGTCGGGATCGAGTCAACCGGCCGGCGGCGAACCCTCACGATTTCCACCTACGATGGGAGCGGCGACCGGCGAGAGCAAATTTGGATCCCGTGATAGCAGTGAGGAGGGTGGGAAGCCTGTACGTGGGGTCGGGGGTGAGGTGAGATTGAGCTTCATTCTTTTAGAAGATTTGATTATAGTATAGATTAAAGAGAAGGCTGATGAGTCAGTAGAAATGTTACCAATCAAATTGCAAAATGCATTAGCTTTATTAGCTAGACGTAGTAAACACTCTGTGCATTTGGACTTTCCTTAGTACGGATTGTAATTCACCAGTTGCTACCTAATAAAATTCTCTTTGGTTGCAAAAAAAAAATGATTATAAAAAATATTTTAGATCCTAAACCTAGTGATGTCGGTCTTCTTCTATTTAATCTATGGAAGTAGAGCCTTTTGTAGGCCCTCTATATATTGCATAGGTGCTCTAAAAAAAATATACGTATTATGTAGGGAAAGAAGCCACAGCTAAACTAAGGAGTCGACGCACACTCTTCTTCTTTGTGTGTGTGTTCTTTTGAAGCTGTAGATAGATTGGAAATCTGAATGCCATTGCTGACTCTTTTATATACCTTGGCAAAGAACTCGATGTCATTGCCGATGTTGACAAGGTCGAGCTTCTTGTCGAACTTGAAAACGTGCACTCGGCTCCCCGTGCTCCCGGCGTCGAAGATCACGGCGTACCTCCCTGCCGATCTTGGAGGAGCTACGACGTTGTTCTCATTCTTCACTGCCGGAGCCGACTCATCGTCGGCGTGGCTGCCCTTCCGGCCAAGAAGCGCGACGTTGCCGCCGGAAGCGGCGGCAGTTCGGCAAGGCAAAGCCGCCGAGGCAAGGAGCAAGAGGAGAAGCAGGGCAGCAAGACCGGCGAGGCGAGCCATTACCGCTGCAATGGCCTATCTAGCTAACTAGCAAAGTAGCCGGCCGGGCACGCGGCCAAGAAGGTGACCACTCAGTGTCACACTTGACTCGTGTCTGAGCTATAGCTCTGGAGCTGGGGTGGACAGGACAGCTAGCTATATGTATACGCGAGGCGTCGAGGAGCAGCTTTGCATTGTGATTCCGATCTGACCTCGGGGAACCCACAGGTTTGTTTGTTTTTTTGACTCACCCCATGTCTGTTATTTACATCTATACTATGAACTCATGTTGCACGCTATGCACTCATGTTGTTAGTTGCACGCGACTGGACTGGAAAGAAAAGAAACGAAAGTACACACCAACAACTGGAGCATCTCTAAAAGACTCTACTTCCTCTGCCCAGAAATAACATATAATGTTATGGGATGCGTGCCGATCAGATTTTATTAATTTTAACTTTTAACTAGATTTATATAAAAATATGTGTAATATTTATATCTCTCAATAAATTTATTTATAAAAGTATATTTTACAATCTTTCTAATTATACTAATTATATATTATAAATATTAATATTTTTATATATAATTGATTAAAGTTGAAAAAATTGACTTCCTAGGAAGCGAAAATGACTTCTATTTTGAGACCGAGGGATTGTATCCTTTCTAAATGCCACAAATAGAGATTTTAACATATTCTCCAAAAATAGCCATCTTCTATGCTGGATCTTTCACTAGCCAAAATTAGAAGATGAGAATGGATCTCTAGGCTGCGCAAAGAGATGTAGAAAAATTGTTAGAGGGTGAAAAAATAGAGAAAGCGATTTTTAAGCAAATAAACTCTCCAAATGATGGTTGAGAGACTGAGATTTAATAAGACTCTTGGAAATGCTCATATATATTTTTTTATAAATAAATAAATTCGCAAAAATACAAGCACGTGCATTAAGTCCAAAACATTAAATCTGATTAAATATGTTTTACCAAGAAAGCTAGTGAACTGAGATTTACATGACACCTATTAGAGCAACTCTAGCACTACTACCTAAAAGTGACTACCTATTTTCTTGTCTAGGTAGCCAGCTATTTTGATTCTACCTATTTTTTCCTTCTAACTCCAACAGGACTACCTAAACCATGGCAACCAAATTTATTCTACCACTCCATGACATGTGGAGCCTACCTGTCATCCTTTTCCTCTACTTTCATGGAAAAATTCGTCCAATGCCCACAGCTACACACGTCGGGGAGAAGGCAGCGCGACGGCGACCTCCGCCCACGGCCGCCAGTGTCGGCGACCTCCGCCCATAGCCGTCCGCGTTGAGAGCTGATGGGGAGCGGCACCCGGAGGCCCGCCGTGCCTGAAAATCGGGTCATGGTGGAGCATGGAACCAGTCCGGGGAGTTGCGCCAGAGGGAGCTGGCTACCGCGACCTCCGCCAGCAGTCGTCCGCGCCGGGAGCCGGTGGGGAGCGGGGAGCGGCGCCCGGAGACCCGCCATGTCAAAAAATCGGGTCACGGCGGAGCAGGGGAGCCCGGGACCGCGCCGAGGAGTCGGGCTGGGGAGTCGTGAAAGTGGAGCAGGGCGCAGGGCGGAGGAGGGCCGACGCCGCAGGCCGAGCTCCAGGTCCGGCTGCGCCGGGTAGATGCAGCCACCTACGGAGAGGCCGGGCACCGGTCAGGGATTCAGGGGAGGCCGTGCGCTGTGAGCAGGCCGGCCGCCGCCGGGGAGGCCGCGCGTCGAGGAAGCTCCGTAGCCACCGGACAACAGCGCCGGTGAGCAAGGCGCACGAGCAGCGTCGGCGAGCGGCGTGTGTGCATGCCATTGTGGAGAGAGAAAGGCACGAGGTAGAAAGAGAAAAAAATAGCCGCCCTGGCTGTTGGCCCAACAGAAATAGGTAGAGGAGGGGAGGATTTGTTGGACCAACACATTTAGATAGGCTGATTGGTAGTCTGTTTGAGCATGTTTTTTTGACCCTCACTACCTAAATATAGGATAGGTGACCTATTTAAGTAGTCTACGGGAGATGCTCTTACATACTATGTTTACGGACACACCCATAATACTTTATCCTTCTGAGCACACTGAGACTAGATTGATAGATTCTGAGACCAACAGAATCAAACACATGCTGTTAAGAAATAGGGTAGTTAATTTTGATGGTACGATTTTGGCCAGTTTTTAAAAGCAGGTTAGGTTTGTTTCTTAGATCTGATGGTATCTTGTTTTGAAGCAACTTCCAGCTTCCCCGGGCCACAGAAGAAGGGTGAAGTAGATCCACTCCACGTCGATTCCATCAAACCAATGTCCTATTCGTTTGGTCGTTTCTGCCTGTCTGATTCTCGTTGTTGCTGATTTGTTGTGAGCCATGAAAAAAATCTTGGGCTATAAAATTTAGCGGGGGCTTGGCCAAAACGCTATAGCGGCACTATTTTGGCTATTTGGCGGGCATTGCGGTAGCCCATACGACGCTATAGCGACGCTATTTCGCTGCTATAGCGAGCTATTTTTTCCGTGGTTGTGAGAGAAAAATACTGTTTAATCGCTGGCTGGTAAGCGCTGGTAGACCAAACGAACAAGGCGAAAATTTGGTCACCATGGATTTGTTCTATGGTTTGGGTACATGATTACTGAGCAAATGGGGAGGGGAAGATTGGGAAGGCATCCATAGGGCTCACGAGGGGGGAATCACATGCCATCCTTGCATAAGCCCATTTTAGTAAAAAAAAAGTTCTTGGACACAAACAATCCAAATAGCCTAAATGATGAGAAATGCTGATGTTTGTGACAGAATGAGACGATAGTGGTATATGGGGAATATAAGTACAAGTGGATGATCAAGTGATGCTATATCACTAGTTCTAGGCACTCCGGTGGCGCCTCCTAGGTCCTGAGTTCGAATCCTAGTAGAAGCAAATTTGAAGCTGGGTTAAAATAATCTCCTCGCTTGCCCTCATACCAAAGCATTGGCGGAGCTCGGTCCAATTCTCACTTGAGCAACACAAGCCACCGTGTATTGATGGGACGAGGGTTCAGGGGTTTTCTCGCCGGGTGACATCAAAGGCAACTTCTTCTTAATTTGAAAACTGCAGCGGCAATCTTAACCGCCCCGCTTGAGTTTATTTTAAGTATGCGAGTGGATGTATGGTAGATAAGAAAATACTCCCTTCATTACAAATTATTAAATTATTCTGACTTTTTTTAAGAGTCAAAACATCTCAAGTTTGACTAAAATTATAGTAAAAATTACAAATATTTAGACATCAAATTGTGTACTAAGAAAATATAATTCATGAAGTATCTAATGATACTTAGTTAGTATCATAAATATTATTATTTTATTATATAATTATGGTCAAAGTTAAGATGATTTAACTCTCTCTAAGAAAGTTGATATGATTCTTATTTATAATTTGGGATGGAGAGATTAAAATTCTATGGCATAAAGGTCATTCAGTTAACTTTAGAACACAATAAGAAATAATCTTGAATGAACAGTGGAAATGGTGGAGCATCGAACAGGACGATCGCGAAACAAAAAAGACAGGATGACCCATGACCTCGATCGTCGCCTGAAAGGATCTATTATTAGGTGAGCAGAATAATCAGTCCATAATTTTTCACTGATTGCTGTTCATCTAATCCTCATCCCTCATTCTTCACAGACTAACTCTGATAAATTAAGTTTCTCCTCGTGAGCTAGAAACATGGATCATCACTACAAGGTGGCTTGTCATAAGAGATCGGTTATTAATATGATCAGTGCAAAATCCATGAACAACAAAGATGCCACCATCGGGGACAACAAAAGCCCTAGCTAGGGAGGACTAAGGACCCCTTTGAAGGACACCAATCATGCATCTTGGCTCATCTTTTTGGGTGTAACAGCCTCAATGGCAGTACCCAAAGGCCATGCTGCCTCAATGTAGTACTCTCCATACTTCACCCTAGCCACCAATGTAATCTCCTTTGTAGGAGCCAAACCTGTATAAACCACATTGTTTAGACCGCCTAAATATTGTCAGGCAAGTAGTAATTTTTCTGGGTATACAAACTTTACTTACCAAAGCCATCTACAAGCAATGTGTATTGGTAGACAAGATCCATGCATATGTATGGCACATCAAGGACATCAGGGTATGCAGCTTTAGCTTCTTGCGCGCTCAGTGAGCAAACCTTGTCTGCAGCAGCTTTGAACGCCTCAGGGGTGGACTTTGCACTGGGTGCCTTGCTGTCAATGAAGCCAAACTGCGACATGATTTCATTTAACTTTTAGAATTAGACCTCACATTCCATATGTTTCTCTTTTATTAGAATTTGAACAAAATTTGTTCTCTAATATTTTTGCATGTTTTTTATTATTTTAAGAGGAATTGCTATGTATACGTCTATATATACCTGGGCAGCTTTGTCAAAGAAGAAAGATGCAGCGTAGAGGTTATCTTGGCCAGCTCCACCACCTCCATTCCACACACCGTTAAAGGTGCAATTCTTGGTTTCACATGGTGCACTTAAGTTTAGTGCCTTCATTATCTCTTCTCTACACTTGTCATACGCTGCACCTTCAGGTGAGGCTGTTGCATCATATTCATTCCCATTGTAGGTGTAATTGCCTTAAGAAATTATAATAGAACACCCAATTAAAGTTTGGTTTTATGTAAAGTTTGTACTGAGAGAAAAATGAATCAACAAACAAGGACAAAGTTGCTTAATTGTCCATGTCAGCATACGACTAAATCCACGCAAAATGCAGTGGCTAAATGGGCCACTCTTTGCCTTTAGGATCTCAACACGAGCGGCTAAAGCACCATAGTACAAGTAACTACACATAAGCAAACAGGAAACATTATTTTTTGAGGAATAATCCATTATGTCATCAAATAAACCGTATAAATCTCTTATATGCCACTATCCGTGATTGTGGAGCGAGGCCCCATGTGTCATATATAGACATAGTGATGGAAGGGAGTTCTCTTGGTGGTATATAATATATAAAGAAACTACCAGTATATATTTTTTTCAGGATTTCAAAGAGAATATATAATGACAAACTCTTAGCATGGTTCAACTTTTATTGTATATTATAAGTATTAAGATATGTATTTATTTATATAATAAGGACTAATCACCATTATTGTTAGTTCTTTTTATTAAAGATAGATAAAACAACGTCATAGCGGTGTAAGTTCAGTTAAGACAATATTGCTTAACCTGTGGACATAGAGATTATAATCTTTCCCCTTGAGGTACTCCTTTGTAATGTATGGATCCTTCCCATCAGGCACAGCTGGGGCACTTGCAGCAGCATTCGTGGAAATGGCATAGGCCATTTGCACTGATCCACCTCCCATATCAATTACACCAACCGTTTTTGAGTATTCCCCTCCCAACTTACCTAACATATAATTCAAAGCAACCTACAAAATTAAATGCACATGCATCACAATTTGCAAACTGAGTACATACAAGTGATACTGTAGGTGTTTTTTTTTCCCTTTTAAAGACCAAAGTAGATAAGTAATGTACATACCCATAGGTAAGACCCTTCTTGGGATCCCTCGAGAACAGTGATATATTTGGGGTTGTACTGAAATTTGCTCTTGGTGTGGACAAGATCTCGGACCTGTATCGAGAAAAATATATGTAAGCAATTTTTTATCGCACATAGATTACACATATGAGCCATAATTTGCTCCAAAATATTAGAAAACGAACTAATCTACCGCTTCAAGAATCTCTTCTGCCTTCTCATCTCCAATTAATCTCAGACCAGCAGTTGCCTGCAATACTTTGTGAAGAAACTAGAGACTTTCAACGGAACGGCATGATATGCTTAATATTTAGCTTTATCACTGCTAAGTGCTATCTTATATACATATTTAAAACATGAACAATTACATATCTAGTCCCTTCATTTTGGAATCATCTTTTATAAGTAATCAATCTTAAAGCTAACCAAATATATAAAAAGATTACTAATATTTATGATGCACAACAATTATCATTAGATTAGTTGTGTTAGTACAAATGTTGTAGACATAGTGTTGATTTTATTTTCTATAAATCTAGTAAAAGAGAAAGTTTGGCTTAGTACAAACCTAGAATTACATTCTCTTTTGGATTGAGGTATTATATTGGGAAGGGACATTGAAATTTTCCTTTACTTGAAGGAAACGATTACCCCAAGTTTAAGCGGAGTATTTTTCTGAAGCCGGCGAGGGACAATATTCTTAGCTTGCTCAAGAAGGGGAAGTAAGGAGCTTGCAGCCTCTTGAGGTCGACCAGCATATGAGCTTAGCCCGGGCTTTACCTGGATCAACAAATAAATTACAAACATGCGTATAAGCTTATTGGTAATTTTGCTTTACTATGGGCTCGCTTGGCGTAGCTACATCTTGTCTGGTGATCCATGTTGGATTTGTACTTTTAGGTTATGGTTTAAATATTTATCTCTCGTTCGAAATATAAATAAAAACTAACCATCTACATCCTCTTAATGCATCTCTATTTTTAGATCAGCCACCTAGCTAGGTCTAAGATATCTACACTATGTTTTCATTTTTTTGAGCATTTGTTTTTGAGCAATATCTATACTATGTTTTCTTGCAAATTGGAGGCAGCGCTTGGGGAGGGAGACGGTGACAACTGGGGGCATATTGGGCCTCTGACCCAACCCGACTAAACCAGAGGCCTGTGCTGTATCTGGCGGAGAATGGAGCCCATGGACAAACACGGCACGATCTGCTAACAGAGCCGAACCGGGATTACTGGGCCTCCGACCCAACCCAAGTAAGCAGGCCAAGCTTTCTAGCTCTTATCGTTTTTCTCAAAAAAAAAAAAAAAAAAAAAAAAAAAAAAAAAAAAAAAAAAAAAAAAAAAAAAAAAACTCTTATCGTTCTCTTCACGCCCCGATGTGACAAATAAAAGTCTATATCTATGCTCATCCCATGTTAAACTTTAATAATTTTTAAATATTAACTAGAAACATCTATAAAAGTACAACTAAACGAAATGAGTTATAAATTAGAAAAGAACTTTTGGATAATGAACCTTTAGTAATATTAGTGTGTGTTGTTAATAATGTATATAAAATTGTGTATATCAATAATCAGATTTAAAAAGATTAATTTAATTCTGATAATTCAAAAAATTTCCAAGCGCGAGTAACAAGTCATCGGTTCTGTATTATGGGCCAATATACCTTGGCGAAGAACTCGATGTCATCGCCGATCTGGACGAGGTCGAGCTTCTTGTCGAACTTGAAGACGTGCACCTGGCTCCCTGTGCTCCCAGCGTCGAAGATCACGGCATACCTCCCGGCCGACGACCTGGAAGCAGCTGCGAGGTTGTTCTCATTCTTCACTACCGGCGCCTCGAGCTCGCCGTCCTCGTTGGCTGTGTAGCCACCCTTCCGGCCAAGAGGCGAGGCCGAGGCCGAGGCGAGGAACAGGAGGAGAAGCAGGGCAGCAAGGCCGGCGACGCGAGCCATTGCCGCTGCTGTGCCTGCCGTCTCTAGCAAGCTAGCTGGCTATAGCAAAGTGCCAAAGTGGCCGGCCGACTGGCCACTCCCACTTCACTCTTTTGTAGCGTGTCTCGACTTGCTCTGAACTCGACCTGAATTGGCTATATAGAGAGAGACGACGAAACACTAAGACTATCCGCACTCATCAAACCTCCATTTCCTTACTCCATACGTCCTGATCATCAAGATTCTCTACTCCATATAGGTTTCTTCCGCACTCATGAACCTCTATATCTCATACTCCATTTCAACTGCCAAAACCGGGCCCACTTACCACTTTATCTAAATATATTCATGTGAGATCTAGTTTTGAAGGATTTATTGAAACGAATTCATGGCGCAATCAAAATTTAATTTGGAGTTTTCGTTTGTGAGATATAACATTTTTTTGTTAGTTGCAAGTATGGAGCCCACTGCTGCATGTTCTGTCTCTCTCCTCTCCCTCTCTCGCGCATGCGCGCATGGCCCCGCCACAGGCTTCAGCAGGCGCCATATATGCAGTTTGGAAGGGAATACCGGTCCAAGTACAGGCTCCTGCTGCAGCAAGTTGGAACGCCACCCATCCGCCGTGGCACATGCAGGTTTGGGTTTACCGGCCCCGCTGCGGACGGTCTAAGTACACCTAAATAAAGTATCATGTGATATGGTTTATTATTGCAGAAAAAAAAAAAGATGTGCGGTAGGTGTAGGTGGTGCTATAGTCGTGTGAATTTGATGTCGGGAGAAAACGTGCAGTGCAGGTTTGTTGTTTTTCTTTCTCCTACTACTAGTGCAACCATCGTGTTACACGCGATCTGGACACCTGACTGTAGGTCTTTTTGTCAAGGAAGAAAGAAAAGGTAAACCCACTGGCCCTGCGTACTCCATCCGTCCTAAAAAATAACGTTATGGGACTTAACTTTAACCAAATTCAGAGAAATATTAGCAACAGTTATCTAATGAATATATATTTGGTCGAAGTTTCTCGAGAAGCAATAATGACATTTCGTTGTTGGACAAAGGAAGTAATATAGAATTCAAGGCCCACGTTCCTTTTGCAGCGACACCACTTGTGGGGTGTCACATCTTCTCGATATGCTGATGCTGCCTGACTACGGATCAGGCTGCCGTGGCTGCCGTGTGAGCGAAGCCCTGCCGGTGGTGGTAGTGTTGGTATAAGCACTTGCTCTCTACCCTCGTCGGGATCCGGAGGAGGGGGGCGAAGGTTTCCCAGACAGAAGGTGAGGTTCAAACATGCATCAAAGGGAAATAATGATGGTGGGGCCAGATTCATAAATTTTGCATTAATCGGAACTAAAAATGCCAAGTCTCCTCCCCCTTTACACATGCCATCCCCTGGTATTTATAGGCCATACCAAGGGTCATGGGGCTTTTTACATTAGGGTTCCAACCCTTGTTACACTACAGGTGGGCCCCAACAGGGGTATTTTTGGTACACAGCTGTGCTGCAGACATTCTCCTCTGTCCTATCCTAGAGCGCCACGTGTCAGATCGCTGCGGGTTTCACATGTCGGGCCACCGAAGCCGCCTCGTGGTGACTTCCCGCGCGGCCGTTCGGAGGTTGCCCGTGGTCATTGGCGTTGCCCGCGTTGGACAGCCGCTCCGAAGGTCTCGGGAGACCTTGCCCACCATCGCGAAGGTTTTAGGTGATCTCATCAACATGTTGCGTACCTGCAAGATGTGTGAGTGAAAATAGGAAACTGCAAAGGTTGACCGTACCTTCGCTGGTTCGTTGAGGTGAGCGCAAAGACCTTCGCCAATGGTAGAAGTACTTCAGCGAAGGTCAGCCGGGACTGCGTGGCTTACTTGGGTGTCTTGGCCCCTGCTTGGGCCGCGGAGCTACGTAGGGGGGTCCTAGCGGAGGTTGCTTCCCCCAACAGTAGCCCCTCGATGGTTCGGCCCGGCTGGCGGGGTCGGAGCAACGCCCATGAGAAAAGAGGGGAGCACGGCCAGGAAGCGTGTCGTCCGAGGCCGTCCTCCGCAGCGACGCCCAGCAGTTGCTCGCGGCCCATTTTAGCTGGGCCCATTCGTGTTTGGACATTTTAGTTGAATGATGGGCCGAAGTGGGCTCTGCCACTGTTGCGGCGATGAGACGGCTAGGGTTTGCGTGACACCCTGCGCGCCGTGCGATCACCGGGTCCTCGGGATCCGCATCGGCCGTAACCGCGGTGAACTCCCCCGGCCTATAAATAGCCGGGGTAGGTGAAAAGGACATTTTTTACCTGCTCCAGCGCGCTTGCCACCGGAAGCTTTCCTTGCCATAGCTTTCTCGAGCGCGGAGGTTGCTGATTGTCGCGAGGGTGAGAGTGAAGGTTGTCGGAGGTTGTGATTGCTTGTGAAAGCGGGGGTATGAAATAGATGACGAAGGTGTCTGCCTCCATGGGCCCCGTTAGCTCCGTTCCCATCTACGAGTTCGGGGCCAGCACTATGAAGGATGTGGATCTTGCGAGGTTCGCGTCTAGGGGATGGCTGGAGAAGGACCGGGCGAAGCCCGCAGGGTCGGTGTTGACGCCGCTCCCCAACGACAATGAGGTGGTGGTGTTCGAGGCCTTCTTCGAGGCGGGGCTTCGGTTTCCGCCTCACCCGCTGGTACTGGGCGCCCTGCGAAGGTTCGGCATCCAGTTCCATCATCTTACGCCCAACAGCTTCCCGAAGCTGTGCGCGTTTGTGTGGGGCTGCCACTCACAGGGGGTGGAGCCAACAGTGGAGGGATTTGTGAGGGTTCACAGCTTGCACTTGCAAAAACGGACAAAGATGGTGAAGGTTGAGGACAAGACCATGCAGGAGGAAAGCCAGTTTGGAGTTTACACATTCCGCCATCGGGCCACCGCGAAGGTGCCCGTGCAGGCACAAAAGAACAAGTGGGAAGGGTGGTTGACCAGGTGGTTCTATTATCGTTTGGATGAAGCGGAGGTTCGGGGGCTGGCGGGCGACCTTCGTCCGCTCCCTGATAAGGACACAGTGAAGGTGACCGCCGTATCCGACGTGGGGTCACGGCTTTGCGAAGATGCCATGCGCGACCTCTCTTGGTGCATGACGCAGTGGGATCTGTTTGCGGAATATCACTGCGTGAAGGTCGTGCCATTGAAGGCCGACCACGATTGGAGAGGGCTGGCGAAGGAGGGGGAGTCCTCTTACACAGCCCAGGGATTTGGTTTCCTGAAGGACTTGAATTTGCCCAACCTTCGCACCGTTTGGGCGGAAGAGTTTACTTCCTCCGCGGACGAGACGAAGGCTTTGAAAAAGATTCATGCTGTGGTGGAATTGAAAGTTTTGGAGCTTGTTGGGAAAGTGGACAATGCGGAGCAGAAGAAGTTGAAGGAAGAGATGGCTGGGGTGGCCCGGGTGAACCGGGTGTACGATTTATTGGGAATTGAGTATGGGACCGCGGCGGAAGCTGCTGCTCCCGCGAAGGAGAAGCAATGGAGGACAAGGAAATGGTCCGCAGCTGAGGCCGCCTCGGAGACCTCCGAAGTGTCGGCTAGCGATGATGTACCTGCCCCTGGTCGCGGAGGTGGTCGTGTTGGGAAGAAGTTGCAGAGGACGTCCAGTGGCCGACGTGGCGGGTCATCGGAGGCCGCACGTTTTGTTTCTGCTGCCGCGGTGGCCCAGTCCGTGGAGGAGGCGTTGAATGTTGCACCAGTTGCGCAACGACCTCCGCTGCCGGCAAGAGGAGGACGGAGTCGGGGCTTGGGTAGGGGCCGTGGTGCTTCACTGTCGCTGGCGGTGCCTGCGCCCGCCCCGATCATGGGCATACCTTCGCCCAGCAGTAGCAGCGAGGATGAAGATGCCGGGTCCCGGGACGACTCTTCCGGGAGCTCGTCTCCTTCGGCTGTTCGCTCGGGCGACAACGTGCAGGAGGACGCGGAGATCACCTTGCCGCCGGCCTCGGGGGAGAAAGCCCCCGCGGAGGTCCAGCAAGAGGCTGCCATTGAAGTTCAGCCGAAGGCTGCAGAGGTGCAACAGGGGGCGGAAAACCGTGACGCTGAGATGGCGGAAGCTGAGCTGTCGCCCGGAGGTCAGGGCGAGCCCTTGGATTATGAAGGAGTCCACATTTGGGTAGATGGTGAGGAGGTGGTGCCTTCACCCGAGACGATGGCCGGTAAAAACGCCTTTGGCGAGGCCGCGCCGAGTTCCCTGCCCTACTTTGCCCAGTCCGCGGGGGTGACAGATCCCAAGGCGCACTTGTATTCCAGTGCGGACCTTCGCGGGTGTTAGTTGACCTGCAGCGATGAAGAGCAGAGGTTCTTGGTTCCTGCCTTTGGCCGGGTCAGCATTCCCGAGGCGGAGGTGTACCTGGGGGGGCAGAAGTTGGAGCACAACTTGGTGACACTGAGGCAAAGCTGGTGGAGGCCATTCTGCTTGCGCGGGTTTCACGGCGGCAGGTTGCGAAGGAGGAGGAGAAGACCCAGAAGGAGATGGCGGAGCTGCAGAAAAAGAACAAAGAACTCGAGCGACTTGTCCAGGAGCTTCTCACGGAGCAAGCTTCTCATGACTCTGATATGAAGAAGCTCCGCGAGAGCTCCAAGAAAGCGTTCGAGGATTGCGACGCGGCTGTTACCCGGAGCTTGGAGCTAAGGCAGGAGATGCGGGACCTTGTGCAAGACTTCGAGGATATGAAGACGAGAGCTGAGGGCGCCGACGGTCGTGAGGAGATTCTGAAGAAGCGGGTGGAGGATGCGGATGGAAGGGAGGCCGATACGCTTCGAGCATTGGTAGCGCGCGTGGCGGAGGTGAAGCAAATGCTTGATGTGCAACTGGCATATGTTGGCGGAGCTCCCACCAGTGAATTGCCTGCTGAGCCTGGCGTTGAAGCATACATGGGGTGGTTGACTGCTGAGCTAAACTTCTTGACTCCGTTTTTTGACCAGCTGACAGAAGCGGGGGTGTACTGCGGAGGACTTGCTACTGCCTGCGCCCTTAAAAATGCCGGTAGTCGGCATGCTCAGAAGATCATTACTCCTGATTTCAGGTATTCCACTGTTGCGGAGGTTCGCGAAGCAAAGAAGGAGCCGATGGCCACTGCTGTAGGCGTTGCTGCCTTCGAGAAGTTTGCATTGGTCGGCGGCACCAAACTGGCCTACGAGATCGTTGCCGAGAACTCTGCGGGGGTAATGGTCGTGCTTTTTATTGTTGATGTGTTATTGTCCCGGGTGTTCTACTAAGTTCGTTACTGACACAATTGTTTTGACCTTCGCAGGGCGGTGCTGTGAACGAGCCTGTCGGGGAGTTGCCGCCAAAGGAGGAAGGAGACGCGACGACAACCACCGGGACAACCGGCGAAGGTGGCTCGGTGCCTGGGTCGATGGATGCGGGTGCACGTGAAACCAAAGCTACCCCGGCGACCGATCGAGCTCCGGAGGGTTCCGTGATAGAGCAGGTTGGTCACAACTCTGGTGGAGAAGCTTGAAGTGACATGAGTCTACGTTCTTTTCTTTTGGCAAGAATTTGAGAGAGTTTCGCTTGAACAATTTGCATGATATACGCTTTGGATGATTGTAAAGTATCTTGGGAGGCTTTGCTAGTTGTTCATTTGGTGCAACCTTTGGGCTTAAAGGCCTTTTCAATTCATTCGATGGTTTGGTTTTATTTATTGGTATTTTGGCCTGGCGGTTCTACTGTTTTATGTGGGGTTTTGGTCTCATGTGTTAGGGCGAGGGTTTCATGGGCACTGATCGTGTGCCTTCGCTGCGCAGGTTGGGGCGGAACCTACGCCTGCCGTGTTTAACGTGCTCCCATTGATGATGAATCGACAAGATTTTTTTTATGTCCGGGGAGAGTTGGATTCATTTGAAACGAAAGAACCCTTGGGCGGGTTTTGACAGGATTTGGTGGTGGAGGCTAGTGAAGTATGACCGGTCAGTTCAACGTGCGCGCTGTTCTTTCCAGACTAGCGGCCGCGGAGGGGCGTCTGGAATTGCGAGGGGCGGTGAGGATGTTGGCGTCGGGGGTCTACTTGTTCCGAAGCCGGAACCGGTGGAAATTGAACCTCGCGACCTCCGTCAATGTTATCGTGCGAGGGTGCTGGATGGTGAACTTCCGCTAGTGTGCCGGAGCTGGCGGGGGTGTTGGAGTGCTCCAATTTTTATTGAAGATAGCGACGAGGAGAGCGATGCGGAGCGCCGGTTTCCCCCTGAGGTGATAATCATTAGCGATGATGAAGATGAAGAGTATGTTGCCGGCTGTGAGGTTATAATCACGGACGTGGAAGAATTTATGGGTATGGTTGCGGAGGTGCTTGTCGATGACCTTCTAGAAGGTGTCGTGCGATTGATGGCCGCGGAGGTGGTTCGACCACGGTCCTGACAAAAACACGGCCGGGAGTTGTATTATTACTTTGGTCCTCGCGGTCGTGCGAGGAGGTGAAGTATGTCTTTTTAGTGGAATTGTAATGGCTTTGAACTTTGTTGTTAATGCTTGTTGCATTGCGATGGTGAAGCGTAGCGACACCCAACTTTTCAAAGCGAGGCTCGCGACTTTTGTCGGGAGTAGTAAAGCGCGGCGACGCCCATCTTTTCAAAAGTGAGGCTCGTGACTTTTATCGGAGGTATTAAACCGTAGCGATGATGTAGTAAAGCGCAGCGACGCCCAACATTTCAAAAGTGAGGCTCGCGATTTTTGTTGGGAGTAGTAAAGTGCAGCGACGCCCATCATTTTCAAAAGCGAGGCTCGCGACTTTTATCGGGAGTATTAAACGCGATGCCCAACTTTTCAAAAGCGATGTAGTAAAGTGCAGCGATGCCCAACTTTTCAAAAGCGAGGCTCGCGACTTTTGTCGGGAGTAGTGAAGCGCAGCGACGCCTAACTTTTCAAAAGCGAGGCTCGCGATTTTTCGGAGGTATTAAAGTGCAGCGATGCCCAACTTTTCAAAAGTGGGGCTCGCGACTTTTAATCAGAGGTAGTAGAGCACAGCGACGCCCATCTTTTCAAACGTGAGGCTCGCGACTTTTAATCGGAGGTAGTAGAGCGCAGCGACGCCCATCTTTTCAAAGGCGAGGCTCGCGACTTTTAATCGGAGGTGGTGGAAACACGTAGCGACGATGTTTTGAAGTGCGGCTCGCGATTTTTAATCGGAGGTAGCGAGGCTCGCGATCTTTTCAAAGGTATTAAACGACTTTTAATCGGAGGTGGTAGAGCGTGGCGATGCCCATCTTTTCAAAGGCGAGGCTCGCGATTTTTAATCGGAGGTAGTAAAGCGCGGCGACGCCCATCTTTTCAAAAGCGAGGCTCATGATTTTTATTCAATTGATACAGGATCTTTTGCACGAACTGTAAGCGGAGCTCAGGCTACATGTGTTTACATGGCGCCAGTTTGGCCTTTGGAACAGCGGTTCTATCCTTTGTTGTGTGTCCTCCGTGGCGGAGGTTCTGACTGATGATGAACCTTGGTTGCTGGAACGTTCCCAGGGGCTGTAGAGCAGCGGAGCTTGGCTACGTCACGGCAGCCGTGAGTTGACTGAATTTAGAACCATGCGCTAGTCTGTTTGCATCTGCATGCTCGAATTTTGGGTCAAGCGGTGCTCTTCCTGGTTTCCCAGCGGTGGTTGGTGTTGCTGTTGATGTCAAGTTGTGGCCATGCGCGTGACCATATAAAGCTGCTGGGTTTCCTAGCGAGGATGTCTATGGGAGGGTGTGTGCAAGCTGTGGCGGGTAGGGGTAATGCGCTTCATGCCCCTGACCTTCGGAAGTGGGCGGTGCGGAGGTCACAGCGGTATTGGTTGAAGGTTGTCTGGAACTGTGCTAAAGTGACTGGTCAATAGGTTGACAACCTCCGGCTGGGAGACTGGATTAGGCGCTCTTTCCTGATGCCTCTCTTTCCTATTGTTCTAAGTTAATGGCCGGACATGATCGAGAGATGTTTGGATCTGGGTGTTAGGCCTTGTTTATATAAGTGGAGTTTGTACTGTTGATCTGAGGTTTGCTGTAATGGCCGATGATTCTGCATTGAATGTTAGGATTTGTGGAGTACTGTGGTAGGTGCGGTGGTTGGGGGGAGGCACAGGGCTTTTAATTCCTGAATTGGTTTGTACGGCGGAGGTGAACATATGGGGTCTATATATAGGAACGGGCTAGGGTGAGGTGATCAAAGGAGTGAAGTGAAAAGTGATCCGGAGTGTCTTAGGGCTTATATGTGGAGTTGATTGAACAAGGTGTGGGTTCTCAAAATGGGACTTTGGTACCTTCGGTCTTGGCTGGTTACTGGTATCGGAATGAGGGTTAACCTTATTGTGGCCCCCTTATACACCGTGAGTCTACGGATTTTTGTACCTCCGTTCCTCGCCCTCTGCGGGGTCGAGGTGGGGTTTGATTTCATCGCAGCCCCTGGCCCAAGTGGCGGGGGTCTGCGGATTTTTGTAAGCCTGCTCCTCGCCCTCTGCGGGGTCAAGGTGGAGTTTGCTTTCATCGCAGCCCCCGGCCCAAGTGGCGGGGTCTACGGAATTTTGTACCTCCGCTCCTCGCCCTCCGGGGGTCGAGGTGGAGTTTGCTTTCATCGCAGCCCCGGCCCAAGTGGCGGGGGTCTGCGGAATTTTGTACCTCTGCTCCTCGCCCTCTGCGGGGGTCGAGGTGGAGTTTGCTTTCATCGCAGCCCCTGGCCCAAGTGGCGGGGGTCTGCGGATTTTTGTACCTCCGCTCCTCGCCCTCTGCGGGGTCGAGGTGGAGTTTGCTTTTGGCGTAGACGGTTAGGGTTTGCATCGGGGTGACCTTTGACCAAGGTCGGTGTGAGTCCGATGCAATCCTCGTTCTTTGAGCGACTGCTGATGAGGGCGAGGCTCGGCCTAGCCTGTATCAGCGTTAGTTGACACTGTGCAAACTTCAGGGAAGTAAACTTTATTGCATGATGCGTAAATATCCTGCCTCATTAAAAAACCTTATGCCCTGACATAAGGAAAAAGAGTGCAGGGCGGTCTGTTCATGCGAAGAAAAGAAAGTGCGAAGGTAAAGTTTACATGGTAGTATTGTGGCACTACGGGTAGTACTTGCGGAGGTCATCGATGTTCCATGTGTGCGGTAGGTCGCGACCTTCGGCGTCCTGAAGGCGGAAGGAGCCTGGCCTTGCGGAGCTTGTGATGACGTAGGGGCCAAGCCATTTGTCTTGTAATTTGCCCATCATCTTCGCATTCCGCTTTCTGATTAGCGCCATGTCCCCTTCGCGAAGTTCACGAGGGAACACCTTCTTGTCTCTCCACCTCTGGGTTTCAGCTTGGTATCGGCGAAGGTTGTTCACCGCGCCGCATCTTGTTTCTTCCAGTAGGTCCTTGTCCATTGCTTCGTCCTGTGACAAGCCGTCAGAGGTAGTTCTTGGCGATCCCTGGCGGAGCTCTTCTGGGAGCACAGCTTCTTCTCCATAGAGTAGCTTGAATGGGGTGATCCCCGTGGCTCTGCATTCGGAGGTGTTATGGGACCATACGACAGGGGTGAGTTCTTCAGCCCATTTGCCAAGGGGTTTGTCCTTGAGCTTCTTTTTGATTCCTTGGAGGATGAGCGCATTGGCCCTTTCGACGAGCCCGTTGGACTGCGGATGTCTGACGGAAGTGAAGTGGATCTTGGTGCCGATTTGGAAGCAGAACTCCTTGAAGGCGAAGCTATCGAATTGAGTCCCATTGTCAACTGTGAGGTCTCTGGGCACACCGAAGCGACAGATGACTTGCTACCAGAAAAACTTCTGGACTGTGGCGGAGGTGATGGTGGCGAGTGCGCGGGCTTCAATCCACTTGGTGAAGTATTCCACCGCTACCACCGCGTGCCGGAGGTTGCCAGGAGCGGTTGGGAGGGGTCCGACTAAGTCCATGGCCCATCGCTGCATCGGCCAAGTTGGGCAAATCATTGTGGTCGGGGCTCCGGGCCTGTTTGAATGATTGGCAGCCAGTTGGCAACCCTCGCAATGCCGCACCAGCATGGAAGCGTCGGACAAGGCGGTAGGCCAGTAGAACCCTTGTCTGAATGCCTTTCCTACTAGAGCCCTGGGGCCGTTGTGAGAGCCGCAGATGCCTTGGTGGATCTCTTTGAGTATGGTGATACCTTCACTAGTGGTGATGCACTTTAGCCATGGGGCGGTGACAGAGGCCTTGTAGAGGTTCTGACCTTCGACTTTGTACCCCCTTGCCCTTTGAATCATCCTTTTTTCCTCTTCTTTCGATTCAGGTTCATAGAATCCTTTGATGTAAGCTGTGATGGGGGCCCTCCAATCTTCGCTGGATATGGCATTGATTAGCCCTACCTGTGGCATTTGGCTGGCAGTTGTCGGTGAGGCGAGGGTTTCATAGAAGTCGTCCGGAGGTAGTGGTGCTGCGTGGGCTACGGCTTTAGCCAGCTCATCGGCCTCTCTATTCTCGCTGCGAGGGATGGACTTTGTCGTGATGTCCAGGAAGAAATTCTCTATTTTGCGGACTAGGTGAAGGTATTTTTGTAGCTCCGAGTCTTTTGACTTGAAAGTTTTCTCGATGTGTCCTGCTATTACTTGGGAATCGGTCCGAATGATCGCCCGACGTACTGAGAGAGCGCGGAGCTTGGCGAGGGCCAGGAGGACTGCTTCGTACTCGGTGGAGTTGTTGATGCATTGGAACTCAAGCCTCGCGGTGTATTTGAGCTCCATGCCCGAAGGTGATGTCAAGATTGCTGCGATTCCCGCCCCTTGCGCTCCCCATGCTCCGTCCACGTGCACTGTCCACGGTGGTTCCATGTCGTTTGCCTTATTGTGGCGATCGGGGGTCCAATCTGCGATGAAATCTGCAAGGGCTTGTGACTTGATTGTGTGCCTACCGATGAAGGTTAGAGTGTAGTCGCTGAGTTGCGATGCCCACTTTGCTATTCTGCCTACCGCCTCCGGGTTTCTGAAAATGTTGTCTAGGGAGAATTGTGAAGGTATAGTGATAGGATGGGATTGGAAGTAGTGTTTGAGTTTTTTGGCTGCCACGACCACCGCGTAGGTGACCTTCTCGAGCTCTGAGTAGTGTTTCTTGGGACCTTTGAGGACCTCTGATATGTAGTAGACCGGGATCTGCCGCTTTTGGTGCTCCTCGAGGGTTTCCTTGACAAGGACTGCGCTGACTGCATGCGGTGAGGTAGCGACGTAGAGCAAAAGGGGTTCCAAAGGTTCTGGACTGGCGAGGGTTGTGAGCTTGAGTAAATACTGCTCGAGATCATCGAAGGCTGCTTGCTGGGCTGGCCCCCACTTGAATGGTTCGCGCCTCTTGAGGACCTCAAAGAATGGCAACCCACGCTCTACTGAGCGCGAAATGAACCTGCTGAGCGAAGCTAAACGGCCGGTGAGGCGTTGAGCAGACTTTCTTGAAGTCAGAGGTGACATGGTGAGAATGGCATCTATTTTTGTTGGGTTGGCTTCGATTCCCCTAGCTGACACAAGGCATCCCAGATGCTTTCCCTTGCTGACTCCGAAGATGCATTTTTCCGGGTTGAGCCTGAGCTTCGCCTTCCTGAGCTTGTCGAAGGTTCTTGAAAGGTCAGCGATGTGATCGGTTCTGAACTTGCTATGAATCACGATGTCGTCGACGTACGCTGAGACTGTCGGATCGTCTTTGAAGACCTCCGCTGTCATGCGGGCGAAGGTTGGCCCTGCATTACGGAGACCTTCGGCCATCCTCCTAAAGGAGAAGGTGCCATCGGGGGTGATAAAGATTGTCTTTTCTTCGTCCTCTTTATTCATCCAGATCTGGTGATAGCCAGAAAAGCAGTCAAGCGGAGATAAGAGCTCGCAACCTGCGGCCGCATCGACTAGAGTGCTTATCCTGGGCAGGGGGAAACAATCCTTCGAGCACGCTTTGTTGAGACTTGTGAAATTGACACACATGCGCCACTTCAAGTTTTTTTTGACTAGCACGACATTGGAGAGCCAGGTTGGGTATTTGACCCGACGGATGACCTCCGCCTTAAGCAACCGATCCACCTCCGCTTTGGCGGCATGCTTTCTTTCCCCTAACATCTTGCGAAGCTTCTGCTTTACTGGGGGATACTCTTTGCTGACAATCAGGCAGTGTTCGATAAGTTTTCTGTCCATGCCGACAAGATCGGAGGCGGACTAGGCGAAGGCATCACTGTTGTCGCGGAGGAACTGGATGAGCTGTGCTTCAAGTTCGATGTCTAGCAGGGCTGAGATGATGACTTTCTTTTCTGGGTCATCTGGGAATAGCTGGATCTTCTTTGTCTCTTCCTCGGGTTGCGCGCACGAAGGTAGCCATGCTGCGTCGACCTTCAGCTCTGCTTCTCGTTGCTCATTTCGTTCTTCTTCCTCCCTTTGTTTCTGCTCCTTTTCTTGGAGGTAATGGACATTCTTTTGCCCCGGGGTTGCTGTTTGCTCCGCGACCCTGGCCATGTTTTGGTCCCCGTAGACGGCGACGATACCCCCGGGGGCTGGCATCTTCATGCAAAGGTATCCGGGATGAATAGCTGCGTTGAACTGATTGATGGTGCCCCTCCCGAAGATGGCGTTGTAGTTGTATGGGATGTCGACTACGTCGAAGGTGATGTGTTCTATGCGGGTTATGGTTTTGTCACCGAAGGACACTGGGAGGGTGATCTTCCCAATCGCTCTGATCTGCTGACCTCCGAATCCGGACAATGGGTGACCCGCCGGCTGTAGCAGGTTTCGGTCTAGCTTCATGCCGTCGAAGGTGGTCGCGAACAGGATATCGACGGAGCTGCCGTTGTCCACGAGGATCTTTGTCACCGTCCAACCTGCGATGTTTGTTTCAATGACCATTGCATCTGTGTGCGGGTATTTCTTGAGCTTGAGGTCCGAGCCGTCGAAGGTGAGGGGAACGGTGGACCAGTGGGCGTTTTTGTGTGAACCTTCGTTGGCTACGTGGTTGACTCGGTGGAAATGCTCTCTTCGCTGCCTCTTGTTGCCATGATCTTCACTTGACCCTCCGGATATGGCCAAGATGACACCATATGTGGCTGTGGGATTGTTGATTGCTATCTGGGCCCCCTGTGCTTCACCTTCGACCTTGACGAGTTGGGGAGGAGGTAAGGCTGGTAGTGGGGGTGGCGGGGGTAGAGCTTGTACTTGGGCCTACCGAATAGGCGCTTGTGGTCAGGGTATTGTTCTTTGCGCTTGGCGATGGTAATAGTGCTATTGCTGGTTGTGAGCGTATTGGCCTTGGGCGAAGCCCGGCTGAGGGTAGTATGCTGGTTGGTGATACGGAGGTTGATGGGCCCGGTAGTTGGGGTTGTACCCTTGGTTGCGGTTGCAGGGGTTTGGTGTAGCTCTACGGGTGTGATTAATCGTGCCCGCCTATGGCGTCGGCGGGGCTTGGCCATCCCTGCATTCGAGCCCTTTGGCGTACCAGGCGCATTGCTTGGTGTAGTGGTCGCTGCCGAGCCCGCAGAAGTGACAATAGTGTGACGGCGGAGCTTGCTGTCTATGCTGTCCTAAACTGGCTGGCCTTCTGTTGCCATGCGGCGGAGGTTGCCTGGACTGGCGAAGGTTTTGGCTGGCTTGCTGGTCGTCGTTGATATCGATGGCATTGACATTTCCCATGTCAATGCGTGGGTAGTCAGCGCGAGGGTTGGTGTTGCGCTCTTTTTGCTGACGTTGCGGAGGTTGACGCGGTGGTTGGGATGACTGTGTCTTGATGCGATCGTTATTGTCTGCCCTGATTTGTTTCTCCATGATGTCGTAGAGCTCTGCGATGGTTCTTGGTTCTCTTCTCGATAGCTTCGCTGAGCACGGCCCTGGCTGGATACAACTGGTTGCCGCTAAAATCATGACCTCGTCCGTAATGCCGGGCGTGCGGTTCTTGGCATTGACGAATCTCTTCCACCAATCTTGCAACGGTTCATCGTACCTTTATTTGCAATTGAGAAGGGCGGCGGCCTTGGCAGCAGACCCGCTGACGCCTTTGAAGTTAGTGCAAATTCTCTCACGGAGGTCATCCCAGCACCGGACGGACCCTGGCCGGAGGTTGTTGTACCAGGTCTGGGCAATGTCCCTGGCTACAATCACGAAAGCTTTGGCCATGGTGTCCTCGTCACCTCCGGCTGCTGACACGGCGGCTTCATAGGACATGAGATACTGGCGCGACTCGGTGGTACCATCGTAACGTGGTAAGTGCTGCAGTGCGAAGCCCAGGGGCCACTCGATGGTTTGAAGATCGTATGAGAGGGGGGACTTGGAGTCAAAGTGCGAAGGTCATGGTGCGATTCTTTGCTCCGGTGGTTGGTCGTGTCCGATTCTGTCTGCCGCTGCTGGGTAGAGAACATTGACCCGGAGGTGAGGCTCTGGGCGTGGAGGGTGGGGGTCTTGCTGCTGTTGCTGTTGTACAAGCGGGGGTTGTGCGGCCGGAGGACACGTGGGGAGAGCCTGGTCCCTGAGGTCCCTCACCTCCGCGTTGGCCTCGGCTGCTCTGATGCTTTGCTCGATATGGCGGAGCTCTGCTTCTACCTCTTCTGTCTTGCGCCGGACCATCGCCGCTCTTGTTTCTTTGTTGATCTGCTCCAGGTGCCTTTTGCCGACGGTGATGTTCTCTTGGAGCTGTTCAAGGTATCTGGTCAATCTGTCTTCTTCTGCGGCTTCACTGTCGGCCATTGAACCGGTGCCGATGCCGTCACCGGAGGTGTAAGGGTGCGGCTGGATGATCAGTTCTCGGACCACCGAGGTCCGCGGGTGACCTCCGACTTGTTCCGCGTTGGTGTCGACAGCTTGGTTTACGGACTCCCCAGACGGAGGTCCACTGGGCAAAGGTGCTGGCGGAACGACACCTCCGCCAGCGAGGGTTGGATCCGGGTGAGCTCCCTCCGCTGAGGAAAGCTCACTGATGTTTGGTGCCATGGCTTGTTACTGTTGTTCGAACCCCACGGACGGCGCCAACTGTTGGTATAAGCACTTGCCCCCCTACCCTCGCCGGGATCCGGAGGCGGAGGGCGAAGGTTTCCCTGACAGGAGGTGAGGTTCAAACATGCATCAAAGGGAAATAATGATGGTGGGGCCAGATTCAGAAATTTTTGCATTAATCGGAACTAAAAATGCCAAGTCTCCTCCCCCTTTACACATGCCATCCCCCTGGTATTTATAGGCCATACCAAGGGTCATGGGGCTTTTTACATTAGGGTTCCAACCCTTGTTACACTACAGGTGGGCCCCAACAGGGGTTTTTTTGGTACACAGCTGTGCGGCAGACATTCTCCTCTGTCCTATCCTAGAGCGCCACGTGTTAGATCGCTGCGGGTACCACATGTCGGGCCACCGATGCCGCCTCGTGGTGACTTCCCGCGCGGCCGTTCGGAGGTTGCCCGTGGTCCTTGGCATTGCCCGCATTGGACAGCCGCTCCGAAGGTCTCGGGAGACCTTGCCCACCATCGCGAAGGTCTTAGGTGATCTCATCAACATGTTGCGTACCTGCAAGATGTGTGAGTGAAAATAAGAAACTGCGAAGATTGGCCGTACCTTCGCTGGTTCGTTGAGGTGAGCGCAAAGTCCTTCGCCAATGGTAGAAGTACTTCAGCGAAGGTCAGCCAGGACTGCGTGGCTTACTTGGGTGTCTTGGCCCCTGCTTGGGCCGCGGAGCTACGTAGGGGGTCCTGGCAGAGGTTGCTCCCCCCAACAGGTAGTTCGCGAGGAGACAGCGAGGTGCCGAGAAGACCTTGCGGCCCTGCCAAAGCTGGATAGCCTCACCCACACTAGTTACAGGCTGTCATGCCTTCGCCTTCAGAGTTCAGATCAAAATAGGGTTGTTTTTTTGTTTGTTTGTTTTTTTTTGAAACAACGATCAAAATAGGGCTCGCTCTGTCAGCCTCGACAACTCGATCGTGAGCGTATTTTCATTCACGGTCAGGCAGGAAGGTGGGAGTAAGTTGGACTCCAAAACTTGGTCATGGGCGGGTACAAAGTTTGGTGAAAAGATAAAGCATTAAAGTATCAATCGTGTATTTTTTACTAAAAAAACCCTAAATCCTTTGTTACTTGTGCGACTTTGCGTTGCATGTATAGAAAATAGAGATGCACAACTGAAAAAGTTGCGCGAGTTGATCCCTATCCACTGGTTTCACCAGGGAGAGTCGCCCAGTGCGAGAAGAGTTGCCCAGTGCGAGAGGAAACCCCAACCAAGCAACCTCGACTTCGCCCGCCGCCGGCCCCCTGCCTTTCTCCGGCGAGCTCATCTCGCCGGCGTCGGGCAGGCGGGCCGGATCCCCCACATTTCCCCCTTTTCCTCCCTCCTCTCTTGTTCATAGCTTCCCTCACCTTCAACCTCCGGAGGTTGGGCGAGCTTCCGGCGGCCATGGTGGCCGGTGGAAGCTTCCTCTATTCTTGTTGGGTGAGTACTTCAATAACGGCCTTAAGTTATCTGACGCTTCTTGTTCCCTTGTTCGGTGGTATGGTATGCGGCATGGAGCCGCCTACACCCCAATCGAGCGCGGGAGAGGTCGCATCCCGTACCTGCATCATCACCATCAGCCCCGACGACCTCGCCTCACCATGGATTCGCGCCACTGTGGGCTATTCGGCAACTACGACTACGGGATTGAAGGCCAGGCCCCGGACCGGGCCTCTGCTCGCTGTCAACCTGCCGTGTGCTTCCCAGCTTTACGCCACCGGTCCGCTCTGCTTCCTTGACAGAGGAGGCATGACGCGATGGATTCGATAGGGAAGGAAGGCAGGTCTAGCCGACGGCGGGCGGGTTTCCTATCTCGCCTCGAGGACTCAATCTAGATCTCGTTCGTTGCTGCTACAGTGCTCCATGGTGGGGCCCTTTTCCTGCATCGCGGGGCCCATCCATGTATTGGTCTGTTCGTTGGTCAGCTTTGCATCCCTTCGCCTAGAAGGAATTTCATGTTCCCTTCGCCTACAAGGAGTGCGGCTGGTCAACAACAGGGGCAGGTTTACTTCTACTCCATCCCAGCCAAGCAACCTCCGGTCAAGCTTTTCAACAAGGAAGCAGCTCCTTCTCCGACGACAACTCGACGACGCCGCCATCACCTAGGCATCAACTTTGAGCGGCATCTTCTTCGCCCGACGACGGCAACAAATGGATCTTTCGATCATCGGCGTGCACTTCCTCATCGGCTCAGTCGGCCCGCCTTCAACCGTCGCACTGCGCGGTCTCCATAGGCGAGCTCGTCTTCGTCATCGTCGCCGTTGTGGCTGTAGTTCCTTATCCGGTCACTAGACCTCGATGTATTTCAGTCTTCTCTCGGAGGACCTTTTGTGTAAACTGGCTGCTTTTATATAATATATGTATTTGTCAAAAAAACTGAAAAACGTTGTAGTGGCAAATTTCCCGTTTTACCTTACTTATTATAAAAAGCCCACCAACATTTTTTTTTGAGAAGACGATCTGCTATGACTTAAAAGCCGAGCCAGGAAAACAGCAGCAGCAGCAAGCCTCACCGGTTAGCCCAAGTGAATCCTCTTCCTTCTGTGGACTGCAGCGGAGGCAGATCGATGAAGGCACCATGTGCTGCTGGAGGCCCACGATTATTTTCGCTTGCCCCTTCCTAATTCAAGAGGTAATGCTTCTTACAGGACGTTCGACGTGTCGAACGACGTGTCGAGACGCTGTTGGGCCGAGTGGGCGGTGGCCCGCGTGGCCACCAACTCCCCCAAACCCGCCCCCTCATCGACCCCCTCGTCATTTCCGCCTGCGTGCTTCCACTCTATCACACTCTCTCGCGTCCCCCCGCCTCCAGCTTCGCCGTCATCGCCGACGCCGTCGCGCGCCACCGTGCTGCTCCTGTGGTCCTCCTCGCGCACTCGCTCCCTCCTCCTCCTTCCCCTCTGCCACGCTGATAGGCACTCCTCCTCTTTTTACCTCGCTGCTAGGGTTTGCTCCCCGTCGCGTCCGGCCATGGCGGTGGGGACGGATCTGCCGACAGTGGTCGTGAATCCACCGGATCCGGCGGCGGCGGACGCGGATCCACCGGATCCGGCGGAGGCGGCCGCGGATCCAGCACCATCACCTCCTCCCCCTTCCCCTGCCTGATCCGCCGGGTGCCGTGCCTGATTTGCGCGCCAGCCATGGCGGCGTCGCCGGACGCGGGTGCGGGTGGCCGCGGATCCACTTCTCCTCCTTCTCCGGCTCCTCTTCCTCTTCTGTGCCCTCAGCACCTCCCCTGTTACCCAGCACGCCCTACTGCGCCTGCTCTGCGCACCAGCCATGGCGGCGTCGCCGGACGCGGGCGCGGGTGGCCGCGGATCCACTGCATCTGCCGTGGTGGTGGCGGTGGATGCCTGGTAGGTCTCCTGCACCTCCTCTATCCTCCTCTCTCCTCCTTCCTCTCTCCTCTACTTCTCCTCCGACGACGATGACGATGTTGCAAATAGTCATGGTGCTGCTTAGCAACATATGATGTTTCACTGTTTCAAAAGCCTGATGTTGCTTGAAAGATTTTTCATCATCCTTTTTTTTGAGATGTTGCGGCAAGTGCTATCCTAATGTTGCATTGAGTTCAATTTGTGTTGGCAACAGATGATGATGAATGTTTCAAAAACAGTCTGATGTTTGCTAGAACAAATTCTTTTCTCTAGATGTTGCAAAGCGGTGGATTTTGTAATGTTGCAATGGGCTTTGATTTTTGTTGCAAACAGATGATGAGGACTTCTTTTTCAAAATAAGTCGATGTTTGCGTACGCCGCTGTTATGTTTCAGTGAGCTTCGGGTTTTTGTGGCAACAGATGATGCGTGGTGTTTCAAATCGGCTGATGTTGCTGGCAACAGATGATGCACGGTGTTTCAAATTGGCTGATGTTTGCTAGAACAAATTCTTTTTCTAGATGTTGCAGTAGTGGATTTTGTAATATTGCAATGGCTTTGATTTTTATGGCAAACAGATGATGAGGACTTTTTTTCAAAATAAGTCTGATGTTTGCATATGCGCGCCGTTATGTTTCAGTGAGCTTCAGCTTTTTGTGACAATAAATGATGCGCGGTGTTTCAGTGAACAATTTTTATGTGTTTCATTAACATATGTCTCAGTGTTTCATATGTTGTTGAACTAGGGTTTCAACATGATGGATGTCGGGTGTTTCAATTTTATGCTATTGTTTCGTCGTATGATTCTGGCAAGGTTTAGGGTGTAGTTTTGCCGTCGAAGGCAGGCAGTGCGTGGTGGGTGAGCTGGTGGCGGAGGCCCGCGCAGAGAGGAGGGCTGGGGAGAAGAGGCATGCGTGCGCGCGTGTGTGCGAGTGTGTGGCGGGGCGGAGTGGCCTGGGGCGTCGGAGCGACCGATGCGGGAAGATGGGCCGGGCCTGCTAGCGATGGCGTTCTATCATAGAACATTCGATCGCTAGCAGCTCCCTAATTCAAGCCGGGTGGTCGACCATGTCTACGAAAAATGAGATTCGTTTCGTTTAGGACCCAAAAATCGTACGCATGCCAATCACCTTGTCGGGTGTCGGCTCAAACTCAGATCTGAGCGGGCGGACCACTAGTTTTTACTAGTAGGCTGGCCTCCAAATTCTCAAAAAAAAAAAAAAAAAAAAAAAAAAAAAAAAGAAAAGAAAAAAAAAAAAAGTAGCCTCCGGCTGACAAACAAAAAATCTGTTTGTCGTGCGAACAATCTAATTGTCCTCGTGGACTGGAATCATGGATCATCGCTGCAAAGTGGCTTCTCATTGCCAGTGGTGACTTCGGGACAACTAAGGACCTTGGAGTTGCAAATTATGCATACCCGTGCATTGCAACGGGAGAAAAAAAAATCATGTCTCTAGACCAATAGACTTGATTAAACTTAAATGGTCACCTCACCTTCCCCCGTAGTCGGTACATCACCTTTCGTCGTTGATTACTACAGGTGAAATCCAGAGTACGTATTTCTTTTCCATCCACAATTACGTGACACAATATGTTAATTTAGTAACAATATTTATACTTTTTCTATAAAATATAGTCAAATCTAAAATAGTTTGACTTAAGATAATTTTAAGAACTGATTTTGTTTGGGCCAAATGAGTATAAGAAAGAGTCTTCTCTAAAGTCTAAACAATAGTAGTAATAATTACCATAATCTATGGTTTGATTACTATTTAATTAATGCATTATTAGGCAACGGCCGCTGACAAGAATTATGCACCTCAGTAGTATTTTGTTCATTTGCCTTTACTCTTGGGTCCCACACCTTAGTTAGGAGCAGACTCCATCTCACAATGACCATATATCACCAACGACGAGGACATCCTCCTTGTACTCATCAGCCACTTCCACGTGTTCTTAGTTTGCCCCTATCACGTTCTCGGTCATCGCCAAACCTATATGCATACAACCTGTGCAATGATGATTTAACACACCTACAGACAAAGTATAACCAAATAACAACCATAACATCCGTGGAAAGACTATATTTTTATGAAGCTAACAAAACTGGTTTGATATTTTTCTGATTTTTCTATGATTTTTAGCAAATTTTGCAACATCTTTGTTTCATAGGAAAAAAAGGAAAATAAAGGAAAACAAAAAAGACTTGCATTTTGCATCAGGAACCCCGATCTATTTGATAAAATATTAAGGTCCTTCACCTTTTCTTTCTCTCTAGCATCTTTACATCTGAAACCTCATATTTCTATCTATTCTCTTTCTACTCCTAATCTCCCTTAGTACGTTATTTTAACTGTGAAGGACACCATACTGTTGCGAGACGGAGACGGAACACGGACAGAAAATAGCGGACAAAAAAGGACAGACTGAAATTTTGCTGTTTTATTATTAGGTATAGATTATATGAAGCCCACTAACTTTTTTTTCTAAGAAGTCGATTGTTGACATTTCTTAGCTCATTCACCAAATAAGAAGGTTTTAAGTCCATCCCCGGCAACGACGCCAGAAATGCTTGTTGACATTTCTTAGCGCAATCACCAAATATGGAGGTTTAGATCCATTCCTTGGTAAAGGCACTGTAACACCCTGTGTTTTGCATCATGTTAAAAATACTAAAAATTTGAACTTTTTATAATTAACAACTTAAAACTTGACTAGTTTATTTTTCACTCAACTAAAACCCTATTTTCCAAAACCCTGCATTGAAAATCCACCACATGCATATAGGATGTTTGTCTGAGTGTTTGCTTGAATGCCGCTTGATTGATTGTGTGATTGTATGCTTGCCCTTCTAGAATTTATTTCGGCACTAAAATAATAATTAACTGGACCCTTAGTTGTTAGAACCTTTCTCTATAATATAGTAGTAAATTTTATACCCTGTTTTACCTACTCTGTTTATAGTGGTCATCATCATGATAGCTAGAGTGCTTTGATAGTTTGCCTACTCGTAATATTATTAGTTGTAGTTAGTCTCCAAAGAAAGATATATATTTATGCATGATATATTTTCTTTAGTAGTACATCCCTTGCTCTAGTATAAAAATGCTCTCTCTTCGTTTTAGTTATATATATACAACCATGTCTTAGATAATACACATATATATACATGTCATACACATACTCAGTTCCATAAGTAGCATATATATGCATGATATCTTTTACCCTAGTTATATGCATGATCTTTTTATAGAATATATATACGTATCTGCTTTTCTGCTTTAGTCCTGCATATTATATATATATATATATACACACACACACACACACACACACATCGTATACACCCACATGCTTTAGTTATGTTTACACATGCCCTGGGTTAGACATATATCGTCAATTACACGTTACCATACATGCACTAGTTATATACCTTGTTATATAGTATTTATGTTAGTTACATACATATGCTATGCCTGTGCATCTTTTCTGGGAATCGGAAAATACAAAAGCATCTACTGTGTACGCCTCCCAAACGGCTTGGTCCAGGTGCCAGCCTCGGCCCAGGCTGAGCGACGCACAGGCAGCCCTCTCAGCTTGGCCTGGCTCAGGCCCAGGTCGCAGCCCAGAGGCGCAGTGCCGCATCGCACCGCGGGCAACCGCATAGACGCCGCGTCGTCTCTGCGGAAGCCACGGAGGTCGTCTTCCTCCTCGTGCACGAGAAGAACGCCACCGGAGATATTTTCCCACAGCCGTTGACGCCTGTGCGGCACCGCCTTACTGCTCCTCGCTGACCTCCTGTGCGCCAACGTGGATGGACGGGAACTCGAGCTCGCCAACGGCTGGCCACCGGAGATTTCTCCGGGATGCCGCCACCCTCGCGCCTATAAAAGGCCGGCGAGGCCACCAAGCTCGCCATCCTCCGAGCCCGAACACGCGCAGGAGTCGAGGATGCCTGGACGCCGCCGTCGTCGCTTCTCCCCTTCCGGTCCGCCATGGCCGTCCCGGGAAAATTCGAGGTCTCGTGCGAAACTAAAAAAAATAAGGCCTATTAGCTTAACAGAAAAAGACGAAATATACGATATGATGAAGTATACAGTACATTGCAATAAGATATATATCAAGATTCAAGAATGATAGCTATGTTGTATAATCTTTACTTGAAAAGCATCATTGTTTTAGTATTCTTTGAAATGAAGTCTTCAATGATATGCTCATAATCAATCTTCTCCAACATTTCGCCTTCAAGTGCTATTATAGCCAAATCATTGTCTTTCTTGCGTCATATTGTAGAACGCAAATAAGTCTTCAATAGCTTCAACTTAGAAAAGCTTCGCTCTGCTGATGCAACGGTCACAGGAATAGTCAATAGAACTCTATATGCAATAGTTGCTCTTTGAGTCTCTTCCCAAGATGTGCCCAGTTATTATAACCCTCGTTTGCCAACTGACCTTTTCGATGCCCTTTCGTAAATAATTTACAACTAAAACAAAATACTCTATCGAGTTCTTTAGAATAAACAAGCCAATCCCTGTCACAGCTTTCTCCATTTGATAGAATTCTATTATAGAATAGTGAAGAAAATCTTCTAGATAACCCTGTCCTTAGGCCCCTTCGAATTGAGAGGTCTCTTTTAGGGCCCTTTTGTGCTAAAATGTCTACTTGTTTACTATCAAGAGAATCCCAATATCTCGGATCAAATATATCTGGCTGAAAAGAATCACCGGCATCCAAAGAAGGATTCAAGTCTTCACTGTTATTATCTATCTGAGTATTTGTGTTGTCACGGAGAGCTTCCTCAACTACAACATTATTTTCTGGAGGATCTATAGGATCATTGTCAACATTATTGTCAATTGCTTGCCCTGATCAAGTACCGGATTATCAGATGACACTTGAAACTGTTTTGTAACAAACCTATCTGTAGATCCTTTCTGAGATTGGACTAATTTCTCTACTCTTTGCTTTTTCTTATGCTTTTGCCAACCCGATTCAAATTTTCTAGATCGATTTGCAGAAGACATGGCTTCAAATTTGCTAGATGAAAAGATCAAAAGAACAAAATTTAGTTTGTGCATTTACGCTGTGATTGCGGATGAATTAAAAAAAGAATCATTAATAATACCTTGAGGGGTGTAGGTGCCTCGCTCACTGCTGCCGTCAGCCGACAGTCGTCACGCTCGCCGCTCGGACGCTCTTGTGGCTGGCGGCCGGTAGGGCTTCAGGGCTATCCCATATCCGGCGTCGGCGATAGGAAGTCAAACAGGTTTGCGATCTGCTGTGTTGCGATCGTTGGACTGGCTGGGAAACAAAGAGACGTCCGGCGGGCTGGCTAACTTCATTGTTTATTGGGCTTACGTGAGTGCTAGCTAACTACTAATGGGTCAAATCGCTGCTGTTAGCTTTCTGCTATGTATATGTAGTATATGTATGTACATATTTGGAGGACTATGCAAATCGGAGGCCCTGCGCGGTCGCTCACTTTGCACATGTGCAGGACGGCCCTGGGTCCGCCCTCTCCTTTCTTCTCTTTTTCCTTCTCCTCCTCAGCTTCCTCCTCCTCCTCTATTGCTCTGCTCACTGCTCTGTTTCCCCGCGCTGCGGACGAGCACGGCCAAGGCCGTCGTGCCTCCGGTCGCCCTCGTCGTCGAGGCCGAGACCGTCACGCCGAGGCTCGACGCCGAATCGGCGCCGGTAACCGCGACTCCGCCGGAGCCGCTGCCCGACGCTCGCCCACCGCCGCCGTCGCGCTACCCGCAGCCGGAGCGCCAGGCCACCGCCGCCGCCCTGCCTCGCTAAACCTCGTCGCCGCTCGGAGCTCCGCTCCGACCGTCCACTGCCATCGCCCTACCTCCACTATGCCAAAGCCACCACGCGCCGCGCAGCTCCACCTTGCCAAATGCCTCTGCCATGCTCTGCCACTCGCTGCTGCACCGCACGCCATCACCTTTTTCCTCCGTCCTGCTCTCTCTCTCTCCCCCTCTTTTCTCCCCTTCTCCTCCCCTCTCCGTTCTTCGGCCGGTAGAAAATGGATGAGGACGACGACACCACGACGCAGCGGTATCCAATACGGAGCGGATGGCCACATCGCTGGGACCAAAAGGGCCACGCCATCTCCTCCCGTGAGACCCACTGGCAGCCACAACCCCTCTCTATTCTCTTCTCTTCTGTGAACATGGTTCACGTGGAATACAGAGAGAGAGAGAGAGAGAGAGAGGGAGAGAGATGTCCACCAGATCGGTGTACAGCTCATGGGAGTAGTGGCCGGTCAGCACTGACAGCTGACTGGACCCACACGTCAGCCAGCTAGAAAATGCTAGGTGCACCCGGGATTTGTACACAGAATTCAAAACGTAAGTAATTAATACCAGAAAAATTTCCAGAAAATTTCAAATAAACTAGAGTGATTGTAGATCATAATTAGGTAGCTTCCACCCATGTTAATTAGAAATAAATAGTACAAATAATTTGCATGCTAGTTTTAAATGGTAATTTAGTCGGTTGATTTAAATAATTCACATCCTCTCCGTTTTAGCTCCAAATTAAGTAATTCTTGAATCATAATTTACCTAAAATAAGATCCTAATTAATCATGACCCTAAACCTAATAAATGGTGCCCATTTAAATTCTAAATTTGTTTGCCTTGCTCTTTCTTTTATAAAGTAATTATTTATCGCGTAGTGAAGGCCCTTCCGTCGGGATTGGCGGATAATCTCTGATGTTCGTGTTTGTGCATATACCATGACACATACCCGAATATGTCCGCACTCGATTACCCAAAATAAATAGACAGTAGTATATAATTGACCACAACGCACGACTAGACCCTACGTATAAATATACCTAGGGCTATTCGTCAAAGTATGGCTAATCACCCCATCTCTGTCTATTTTAATCAAGGCACCTACATATACAACTGCGTATGTGCCGTTAACCAAGGACCTACGGAGACTAACCGAGGTCATCTATGATGGGTTAGTTAGGTTAACCTCTTTTAGGTCCACATAATAGGGAACCCTAACAATGTGGTCTGGCTTTCCGCCGGATGACCTTACCACTCTAACCTAACCTGAAGGGGCCGTCTCATTGGGTGGACTCCCTTCAACTATGTCATACTTCAGATTGACATAGTAATGATGACCTTGGATAACCACCAATCACCCGATAGGACCAAATCCGCTAGAAACGATTGCCTACCTATGTTCCTCTTTCGTGATATGTTTGTTATCTCCTTTTTTGTGCCATCTTGCTTGTCAACGCTAGGAAAACGTAGAATCGAAGACGTGGAGAACCTGAAGGATCCCCAGAAGCACCACGACACCAGGACAAAGGAGCCAGAAGCATCATAATCAAAACCTCGGAAGTGCTCGTCATCGAATAGAGGCAAGTCCTAATCCCTACCTATCCCCTACATTAATTACCATTTCTTTAATTACTTCCTTCTGCCACCTCTATATTTTGCGAGCCTCCACCATTCACCCACCATACCTACCCTACCAACTAATATTAACATATACTACTTATTAAATCCTCATTCATAAGTGAATGCTGTTTTATGATGAATTATGAGATTATTTATGATAATGTGATTTATGATAAGGTATTGGTTACCTCGATGAAATGTGAGTATTATGAACTTGAGGATAATAACTATGGAACTTAATAAGTTGATAAAATTGGACTAAACCCCGACAGGGGGCGAGTGAGGGGTAATTCATGTGGTATGGATTACCTTGGCAGGTTCGCCTAGTGAGGGTTCCTGTTGGGAGATACTCACCTCGCCTCGGTCACATAAGGACTGGTTCATTTGCCATCTCGCCTAGCCAGAAATTACGTACAGCCACATGTCTGTATGGGCAGACTAGATCTCACACCCCGTTGGATTGAAGAATAATTTCATACCTTGGAGGCCGGTGTAGGCAGCGGACTATCAGGAGACGACACGGGGAGAACGGCCTGTGGTCTGGTTGGTGTGGTTGCTATGTGATCTTCCACGTTAAGTTTTGGGGTTTATGGTAATGGCCATGTTGTGCACAGGTTATATAGATATTTTCACTACGTATAGGGACGACACCCTCCGTAGCACCGTTCGCTACGTACAGGGGTGATTGCCTCCGTAGTTGGTTTTTCCCTGCGTACAGGGACGTCATCCTCCATAGTGTGCATTGAAGCTACAGGGATATTCGTGCTCCGCAGGGCAAGCACTACATACAGGGGTGACGAGTCACCCTCCGTAGTGTGTTTCCAACCCTTGAGAAGCCACGGTAGAAATTATATGGATATCTAGGGTGGCGCACCCAAGCGAGTACGGGATCTCGTTAGGCCTGTCTTTGCCAATGGTACTGGTAAGGGACAACGCCCATCATGTGGGAAAATTTGTACACCTCTGCATAGTATATTGAATCTATTCGAATAACCACGCTCTTAGAATGGACAGCCGCTGGGATGAGGCACAGATGATTAGACTTTCACAACTATGATGATCTGGTATGATGTATCTATAACTTGGTAACCTATAATTAACCCGGGAACTGGCGAGAAGGGTAATGCTCTCCCAGGGCCCAAACCCATATTTATACTTACTATACCTTACTACCTTTACCTTACCCCTAACCACCTCCACATATAGCCCTTCCACCCCAAAGTTAGGGCTTGCTGAGTACTTTATGTACTCAATCCCCTCTATTCTATGTTTTTAGGAGTGAAGCTACAGATGAGCACCCGAGGATGGAGCTGTCAAGGAATACACAAGGATAGGGCAACTGGAGACTACCTAAAGATGGAGCCGAACGGCTACAAGAAGGAGCTACTCGAAGACTACCGCATCTAGGATATAGAGTTACGCTTAAGGCTAGGGTTGTGTCCGCACTCCAAGTTTGCTTGTAGGAATGGAGCCACGGCTTCATAGGACCGCTGTAGTTAGAACTCTGATATACGTTGTAAGGCCAAAGGCCCAAGCTATGCGAAAGCATACGAACCTTGTAACATGTTTTCCCTAAATTAATAAAAAGTATGGTTTTTGATATCAAATGTGTCTTAATTGCGCGTATCACCTACGAGTCGGGAGTGATACATGATTGTTGGCATTTCTTAGCGCGATTACCAAAATGACTTAGAGCCCAATTCGATAATCTGCGCGGAAACGCTAAATGGCTTTACTCGGCATAATTACTAGAAAGCTGGTTCTAGCAACTATGCGAATGTTGCCTCGAGATAGATCACATCCTAATAGATAAATATCCGCAAGCGCATGGATCTATCGTCGCATGATTTCACCCGGAAGTATTCGGGGTATCGTTATTTATAATTTCCCAAAGGAAGGCATGGGGTAGTTAAGTATTCTAGCATGGGTATGAATACGATATCTAGCATGAGGAGAAACCGACCAATGTGCTATACAGGGGTAAGCATACGGTAATTTGGATAGTGGACACACACTTAGAGCAACCTCAAAGGAATAAAGATAAAATAAAGAATAAAGAATAATCTACGCGAGACGGCGGGTCCTATACGGTCAATGCTAGAACAGCTAATTCCACATGTTATACAAGTCAAGACTCGACTATAGACTAGGAATATGGGGAGACCGCGGCAAGCGGTCACGATCGATGGCGGCATTTACGAACTCCTACTCAACATGCGAACGTGGGGATTACAAAGGACGGACAGGGGGCATCACCACCGCCGCCTACCACCTCAACCGTGGCATGCCGACATATCCGAAGGTTCCCTCGCACCCGGACACCACGTCCGCATACTAAGGAGCTACCTACGTCCCCCCAGGACTCCCACCCTACGGATGGACGAGCTAGAACATAGGCAAGCCCGAAGGCACATCGAACCGCTATTCCTCTCCTACAATCTAATCTAAACAAGTAAAACATATGAACGATGAAGAACAATGTAGAACACGATGAACAACTCTCACAAGAACTATGGCCTAGTTCTTGATCATAGAATATATCGTGTACTAGACTATACTCTAGTTCATATGCACGACTATATAAATGTAATGAGAACTTGACTAAGGAAGAACGCTCCATGGATTTATACCAAAGATGTAGCTTTTTCCTCCTGGAGACAAGCTCTCTAAGTAGCTTTGCCTAGCTCCAATTAAATAACACTAATGCTAAAGAACAAGTGTGAGGTGTAGAGATGGCTCCAAATGGTGTGTGTTAAGGTGGGGGGCCTCTCCTCTTCATTTATAGCCCCCGAAGGAGGTTCGGGGTAGTGGTGTAAAATCACCAAATAAACCGTCATCCCCCGGATGGAAAGAGGCAACCGCCTTTGGCCGGGCCCACCGCGCGAGGGTGGGCGCGCGCGCCCGAGCGCGCTCGCGCAAGGTTGGCGCCGCCCACGACCGCCTTGGGCGGGTGGGCACGGGCCGCCATCCGGGTCTTGTCCATGTTGGTGCTTTTGGCCCACCCGACCCCGGTGGCCTACTTGCTCTTGAGCTTGTTTTACACCTTCCGAAAAGCGTACTTTTATTCCGGAAATTCCTGTACTTGGTATATATTCGCAAAACAATATTTCTTCCAAGCACGGGTGGAACTAGGTCAATAGTAAGATATATGTGACATAAAATATTTATTTCCCCCATAGTGACCTATAGTTGGCGGGTATAAAATCTGAGTTAAGGACCGCCAACAAGATCCCCATGCTTACCCCTTGCTCGTCCCGAGCAAGTCTTTGCTTTGGGTTGTTGATCAGGGGTTGCTACGATGCCGATTATATCTCAAGTGTACAAGCTAGAAGAGAGCGTTCTACTGCTATTTGGATAAATCGGCAATTGTATCTACTCTATGATTCCTGATGGAGTGGGGCTTCTTGTTTTCTCAAGTCTTGGGCGATTGCAAAATAGAACAGTTCCAAAGACCGGTGCTTTTCATTCGTCCCAAGATCAACTTTCAGTCCGGAGGTTTTGTAAGTTTTTATAAATAAACCAAGTTCCTCAAATGACCCACTCGATCGCTCAAAAGTGTATAGAGACCTCACCAAAGGCATTTTTAATTTGCCTTCTTCCTACCACTAAAGTTGAGAGTGGAGTTTTGGGTAGGTATGTAAGTGGGCATACTTGTATCACATATGTTGTAAGGTCAAGGATTGAACCTTACGGAGATTAAACTATACACCTTGATTGAGATGTGCAAGTGTGTGGATGGAATAAAGATGATTCCTAATCTTTGTGGTATTTTTGGGTCTCCATGCATCATGACATGCTCTCTTTTATTGATGAATGAGATGAAGAAAAGATGGGCTATCAAAGAACAACTAAAACTATTCTCTCAAATTTTTTTTTTTCACTCTTTTTTTCCCCGACTTAGAATATAGCCCAAAAAATTTATTGATGGAAAGGATGTGGTGGAGAGAGATGTCATGATGAACAATGCATGGAAAAATTTTGCAAACTACAAGAGAGGGTTGCGCGATCCTCGGGGTAAGGGTCGGCATTTTTATTTGGTGGAAAGAATGGTGCGCAACTCTTAGTGTGAGAGTCGGCGGATGGTGAAGGGTGCATGTTTTTGCGCAACTCTCGGTGTAAGAGTTGGCTTTTATTTGGTGGGTGCAAGTGGATCTCAATCATGGGTGTAGAGTCACAATCTCACGTCGGTAACAATCCGACCGAACTTAATGTACAAACAAGTAGCGTATGCAGGTTTTTTCTATGGATGGATCATATGGCTCTGGTGGGTATTCCGTGATCACTGAGGAACTATTGTTTTTGAAAAATTTTTGAAACAAAAGACTCCGATCGTCAGGTTTTCTCAAGGGGACGTTTCATTGCTGTGGTCTAAGTCACTATATCTTATCGCGCAATAACCTAGATGAGAGTAATTGTATGCAACCCACTAAATCAAGTTTCTAGAGCATGATAATGTAAAGCCGATAAATCCAAATATTAGAGAAAACTCTATTCTAGACAAGTACAAACGAGACATAAAATAGAGCAACCAATCATTTCAACATGGGTAGAACTTAAACATTTCATGGCACATATATGGAATGGAATTATAAAAGTAAATATATATATATATATATATTTTGAATTTTCCAATGCAAGAAACTTGAATTTAAACATGCTAAAATAAAAAAAATAAGTTTATGAGAAATTAAATATGCAATGCAGGTACCTCAATGGGGGTCCTCCCCCAAGCTTATCCTGAAGCTCATGGCCCAGGGTTGTATCCCTGGGACCTCCAATAGGCCCTCTGCTCCTCCTGCTGGATGCGGAGGCTCTCGGCGAGAGCGTCGAACCTCTACCCGTGCTGCTGCTGCTGCCACTGGGTCGTTTACTGCATGAAGCCACCCAGGGTGTTCCTGATGTCGTTCATCTGGACCTGCAGCTGTCCAATGCGGGTGTTGATTGAGGCCAACGTCGGCTCCTGCTCTGGTGGTGGCGAGTCGACAGTGTACTGCCTCTACCGCTCCCACTCTTCGGTCCCTGCCTCGGACCATGCCCTCTCAGCGGTCTGTGCCGACTGGGGGTACTGCTCCCATCCCGAGTAGCCTGCGTAGCCCCAGTAGGCCTCCCATCCACCACGGCCATGCTGCCGGGGAGGCTGCACAGAGCATCCGGGCGGCGGGGAGTCGAGGGGCGTGCATACGCCTCGGCTCCTCCTCTAGTGACTCTAGGGATCTATTCTTCCGTGCGTGCTTCTTAAGGAGTCTTCAAATCAAATGTGAGCACATCACGGTTATATAAATAGAGATTCGGGTTAGGTAACCGAATCTTATTTACATAACCGGCAAAGAAGAAACAGATATGATTTTTCCCATCAGCCTTCAAGGTGTGTCCCTGGGTTAGGGTACGTAAATCACAAATCGGCCAATCAAAGGGAATGTACTCAACATCGTTACCATCTAGTGCTCCTATGGCATTGGTAATGCGAGTAACAATAGAGGTGCAATCGATAGCATAAGACTTCTTAACCATGTCTAGCCAGTGAAGGCACATCTCCTTCACAGGAGCGACCTTGAACTTGTGAACTATGGCATAAAGAAGCTTAAGTTCTACCGAATGCACCCATCTAATTTTGCCAGCAGGAAACAAAGACATGGAAATCCAGCGATGCATGAGTCTAAGGGTAGGGTGTTGGATCTGAGTGTTCAGGGGTTTGAAAGGTCCAACTTCTACCCTACCCGAGATCTTCTCCCAAAAAGAATTGCGATCAAAACCAGGGATAGATGCATCTAGCTTAAGTGCACACTTGTAGTGAAAGCCTAGATGATGAGCGAGTTCCCCCAAGTAAGAGAATAATCCGTGCCAAATAAACGGAAGAAAATACGCTCATCATCATAATCAAGTGTGCAAAGAAACTGGATGGTCAAGAGACGCGAACCTTGCTCATCGATGGGCTCGAAGTTTTCCCAACCAACCGCCTTCCAGATGGTGTCGAAGTCGGTGTCCATACCTATCTTCTCGATGAGGTTGGCGTCATAGATCAACGTGTGGTTGAAGAGCCGATCCTTGAGGTGATGGTACCTCTGCAGCTCCTGCTCTCCCTCCAGGTCGAGGTACGTGGCGTCGACCGCGTAGATCCCCTCGGGCTCGGGGGTTGCGGGCGCCGCCTCCTCGGCTACTTCGGGTTCGTAGGGGGCACCTTGGTAAGAGCTCGAGGCCTCACCATACCCCCACGAATTGTAGTCGCTCATGGCAGACTACACCGGTGGCTAGCTCTCGGGTGCGCAAGAACTGGTGGAGGTTGATTTTCCACACCCGAGACTAGCTCCAACTCTTGCTTGCTTGCTCAAAAATTGCTTGTGGAAGCTTGTTGTGTGGGAAGCGGAGGTGGAAGAGAGTGAGAGAGTGAGAATGGGAGGTGGTTTGAGCACCCCGACCACCCCCTCCTTTTATAGCCGAAATCACCAGCACCAAAGGGGAGGGGCAACGGCTATGAGCCGTTGGGCGCCGGCATGGGCCCCACCTCGGCAGGCCTGGCGCGGCCGCGCCTCGGGCGCGCGCGCCCAGCGGGCCCCGCCCGCTGGTTTTGGCCGTTGGGCGCCAACGGCTAGCCCTTGCGCTAGCCGTTGGTGATTTTGCCCGGTCATTCAAAAATATATATTTTTTTTTCTAAAATAAAATCTTCTCTCTTTTTTTCCTTTTTTTCGTAGAAGAAATTTTATTTTATTCCCCTTTTTTTTCATCTACTCTTTTTCTCTCAAAATATATTTTTTTTCTTCTTCTTCTTTTTTTTTCGAGTAGCAAGAAAGTATTTACCGACCTGCTTTTGTCGGTGCTCTTATTTTCCCCCAAAAGCTTGCTTGGCTTAACGGGGTGACCAAACCCTGTCGCGACCATGTTCTTGACTCGGGCGGGACCTCGGGTTGCCCGGATCCCGCTCGTGTCGGCGTTTGTCGGGATCGGCTGCGGCAATGGGGGCGAGCCGGGTCTCTATCATCTTATTGAAGCTCACTGGTTCTTGACCGCCGATGATAGGCCCTCTATCTTGTTATTCATATTCTCCAAGATCTTGTCATTTTGAATCATCGTTTTGGTGAGATTTTCGTTGATCTTGGCTTGGCCGTAAACTGGTCCTTCAATGAAGGTTGATTCGAATTAAACCCGGAGGCGTTATTCGAATTACCTTGGAATGGAGGACGGACCGGTTATTCCAGCCATTCCCTCCTCCTTCTTCTTTGGCGGAACCCATTGTTGAGGTAGGCGGCCTCTTCCACGGGTCTCGGGCGATCATTCCCGAGTGTCCGCTTCACCACGGACCTCACACGTCATGCGAGCATCCATGGCATTGACGGTGCCGATGCATCACCGATGGCACCACCGTCAATCTTCTTCAGGAGTAGGTCTATTTTTGCGGCAAGCATATCCGCCTCCTTCACGGTATGCATGCCTTTTTGTCCTTTGGTGGGAGCGCGGTCCTCCCCCCAAGCTTGGTTTTCCACCATTTTGTTGATTAGTGCCGTGGCACTATCAACAGTCAATGATAGGAAAGCGCCGCCAGCTGCGGCGTCTAGGTGCCCCTTCGACATGGGTGTTAACCCATTGTAGAAGTTCTGGAGCACCAGCCAACTTTCCATCCCATGGTGAGGGCATTCCTGGATGTACTCCTGGAGCCTCTCCCATGCCTCGGGGATGGGTTCCGGCGAATTGGCTGGAAGTTGGCGATCTTCCCCGCGAGGGCATTGGTTTTGCCCATGGGGAAGAATTTAGCGAGGAACGCAGTGGAGCACTTGCTCCATGTGTCAACAGCGGCCTTGTCCTTGTAAAACCAGGTCTTCGCCTTTCCCACTAGGGAGAAAGGGAAGAGCCTGAGCCTGATTGCATCAGGTGCGACATCCTTGATGACGATGGTGTCGCATATCTCCAAGAAACGCTGAAGATGGGCGTTGGCGTCCTCACTAGGCAGTCCACAGAATGAACTTGCCTGCACCATGGTAATGAGCCCAGTCCTGAGCTCGAAGTTCTTGTCTCCCAGGTTGACAGCGGGCCCAGTGGGCACGTTGGCAACATTGGGGACGGAGAACTCGCGCAGGGACTTGGCCATGGAGTGCGGCGTAATAGGTGCGGTGTTGACTGGTTTATCTGTCGGCGGAGTAGCAGAAGAGGAAATGGCACGAGTCCTCTTCCTCCTTAGGAGTGCCTCCGGATTTGAATTGAAATTTTCCGGCAGGGAGAAACCGGTCATGCACTATCCTGTTTTCATCCACAACAGGAGAAAACATAAAAGTTAGCCTGTATAGACATTGTCGTTTCTCATTTTATATCATATGCATATCCATGCTGCTAGATTCTTAACTTCCATGCCTTCCCCGGCAACGGCGCCAGAAATGTTTGTTGGCATTTCTTAGCGCGATTACCAAAACAGACTTAGAGCCCAATTCTGATAACTGCGCCAGAAACGCTAAATGGCTTTACTCGGCATAATTACTAGAAACTGGTTCTAACAACTATGCGAATGTTGCCTGAGATAGATCACATCCTAATAGATAAATATCCGCAAGCGCACGGATCTATCGTCTCAGCATTTCACCCGGAAGTATTCAGGGTATCGTTATTTATAATTTCCCAAAGGAAGGCATGGGGTAGTTAAGTATTCTAGCATGGGTATGAATACGATATCTAGCATGAGGAGAAACCGACCAATGTGCTATACGAGGTAAGCATACGGTAATTTGGATAGTGGACACACACTTAGAGCAACCTCAAAGGAATAAAGATAAAATAAAGAATAAAGAATAATCTACGCGGAGCGACGGGTCCTATACGGTCAATGCTAGAACAAACTAATTCCACATGTTATACAAGTCAAGACTCAACTATAGACTAGGAATATGGGGAGACCGCGGCAACCGGTCCGCGCCGATGGCGGCATTTACGAACTCCTACTCAACATGCGAACGTGGGGATTACAAAGGACGGACAGGGCTGTCACCACCGCCGCCTACCACCTCAACCGTGGCATGCCGACATATCCGAAGGTTCCTCGCACCCGGACACCACGTCCGCATACTAAGGAGCTACCTACGTCCCCCGGGACTCCCACCCTACGGATGGACGAGCTAGAACATAGGCAAGCCCGAAGGCACATCGAACCGCTATTCCTCTCCTACAATCTAATCTAAACAAGTAAAACATATGAACGATGAAGAACAATGTAGAACACGATGAACAACTCTCACAAGAACTATGGCCTAGTTCTTGATCATAGAATATATCGTGTACTAGACTATACTCTAGTTCATATGCACGACTATATAAATGTAATGAGAACTTGACTAAGGAAGAACGCTCCATGGATTTATACCAAAGATGTAGCTTTTTCCTCCTGGAGACAAGCTCTCCAAGTAGCTTTGCCTAGCTCCAATTAACTAACACTAATGCTAAAGAACAAGTGTGAGGTGTAAAGATGGCTCCAAATGGTGTGTGTTAAGGTGGGGGGCCTCTCCTCTTCATTTATAGCCCCCAGAAGGCGGTTCGGGGGTAGTGGTGTAAAATCACCAGCGAAACCGTCATCCCCCAGATGGAAAGAGGCAACCGCCTTTGGCCGGGCCCACCTGGCGGCCTGGTTGGCGCCGCCCCCTGACCGCCTTTGGCAGGTGGGCCTGGGCCGCCATCTGGGTCTTGTCCATGTTGGTGCTTTTGGCCCAATTCGACCCCAGGTGGCCTACTTGCTCTTGAGCTTGTTTTACGCCTTCCGAAAAGCGTACTTTTATTCCGGAAATTTCTGTACTTGGTATATATTCTGCAAAACAATATTTCTTCCAAGCACAGGTGGAACTAGGTCAATAGTAAGATATATGTGACATAAAATATTTATTTCCCCCATAGTGACCTATAGTTGGTGGGTATAAAACTGAGTTAAGGACCGCCAACAATGATGCACTGTGGACCCTGGAAATTAGGGGCTGACAGGCACTAGAAATGCCTATTGGTGTTTTTTAACGTCGTTGCTAGAATTAGCAACGCCGCCAAGAAATATCTTAATGATAGTCCTGAACGTTTACAGAACAAGTCCGCAAGTGCACGGAATTATCATTGTAGCATTTCACCTGGGAGTATTCGGGTATCGTTCATTTATATTTTCTCAGAGGAAGGCATGGTGTAAAAGTCTCTAACAGGGACACGAACAAGGTAACATGACTGCATAATAGACCAATACTCAATACAGGGGTAAGTCATGATAGGTTTTAAGATAGTGTGACACACACTTAGGTCAACCTCAAGGATAAAAGATAAAACAAAGAATAAAAGAATGTTCCTAAGTGGAGCAGGCATGTTCTAATATAGTTGTGTAAAGAACAAGTTAATGATCATACAAGATATATGACTAGAATTAGAGTTTAAGCATGAGATGGACAGGGAGATCCCCGTAGCTGGTCTGCCAGCCGATAGAGACTTTACGAACTCCTACATGATATACGAACGTGGGGGAGTGCAAGGGACGGACAGGGCTGTCACCACCTGCCGTCTACCCCACAACCAGGGCATACCATCATATCCACAGGTTTCCGTGCACCCGAGCATGATGACCATGTACAAAGAAACTACCATGACCCCCATGGACCCCAACCCTATGGATTGATAGGCTAGGACATAGGAAACCCGAAGGCACAATGAACCGTCATCTCATCTCCATCATATATATTATTGTATGAATGGTTAAGCATAAAGTTGAACATGTCATGATCATAACACACAAACTATATACTATTTCATAAATCAAGATTATGACATGATAACAACTATACTCTAGTTCATATGCATTGCTATATAAAAGCTATAAAAACTTGAATCTGGAAGAACTCTTCATAGTATTCATACCAAGAGTTGCTCTTTCTTCCAAGGAGACAAGCTCTCCAAGTAGCTTTGCCTTGCTCACCAACTAAATCTACTAAGCTAAAATACTAAGAGAAATGGTAGAGAGGTGTGGCTCCAAAAATGTTGTGTTCTGAATGGATGAGCTCTCCCTTGCTTTTATAGCTAACTAGGACGGTTCGGTGCAGGTAAAAATGGTAACAAGTGAAAACCGCCTCTACATGCCGCCATACAACCGCCTGAGAAATGTGGGCCCAAGAGGCGGCGGTGGGAGTGCGGGCGCACCCTGGCTAGCCCCACTCGCCACCATCCTTCTCTGGTCGATTGCTTGTTGGGCCTAGACCTCTCCTATGGTGGTGACTCGGCCCAGATGTTTCACGAAGGTGGGCTTCTCCATTTTGTCGTATTTGCGCATTTCTGAAAATACGTGTTCAACATTGCGCTTCTTGCTTGTTTTTGTGCATTTTCACCTATTTTTGGGTTTGTGTCTGCAAAACATACTTTTTTCTGGAAACAAGTGGAACAAGGTCAAAGTATATGCATATATGCTAAATATATGCTTATTTCTCCCTTTTTGGATATAAATTGGTGTTCTAGATGTGCAATAGTGACCGCCAACGACGATCTGCTATGACTCAAATTTTAGGTGCCCATTGGACTCCCATCGGCCCACGCGCGCAAAGCCGAGCCAGGAAAACAGCAGCAGCAGCAGCAAGCCTCACCGGTTAGCCCAAGTGAATCATTTTTCTTCTGTGGATTGCAGCGGAAGCAGATCGACGAAGGCACCATGGGCTGCTGGACGCCCACGATTATTTTCGCTTGCCCCTTCCTAATTCAAGCCGGGTGGTCGACCATGTCTACAAAAAATGAGATTCGTTTCGTTTAGGACCCAAAAATCGTACGCATGCCAATCACTTTGTCGGGTGTCGGCTCAAACTCAGATCTGAGCGGGCGGACCGCTAGTTTTTACTAGTAGGCTGGCCTCTAAATTCTCAAAAAAAGAAAAAGAAAAAAGTAGCCTCCAGCTGACAAACAAAAAATCTGATTGTCGTGTGAACAATCTAATTGTCCTCGTGGACTGGAATAATGGATCATCGCTACAAAGTGGCTTCTCATGACCAGTGGTGACTTCGAGACACTGTTGGCAAATCTTAACGCACACTGACTAGAGTAAAAATATATGTAGTCAAGAGTGGCACCTAATAGCAATGCTTACTGGCAAGCTTGAACTATCACCAGAGAGAGGGCGTCACAAGTCCTCCTCAGACAACGGCTCTAGAAATGCTAAGCAAAGCTAAACTCTAGCGATGACACAAGATGTACCAAGTGGTAACTCTGCAAGCGCACAGGTACCGCTGTACCACTTCAACCGAGGTGAGTATCCGCGGTGTCGTGATTTATAGTTCGCTCATAGGAAAGCGGACTAAGACTCTCTAACAAATGTTTGGATGGATATCCGTGGTGTATCTACTCAATCTAAGTTACCAGTGTTAACAGGGGGTGAAAGGTCACAACGGCTAGAAGGGGTGAATAGCTAATAAAATTTTTAGCAATGACACTAGAACACATGTTAGACAACTAGGCGGCAAATGTGCAAAGCTAAAGGTTCGACTACTCTATGCAAGCCTCCCTAGCAAGAAGATAGGCTACTCAACAAGCACACAACAACCACCGTGATAGCGCTACACAATTAAGGCTCACGGGAGACCATAAGCAATTCTACTTTGCGGGAAAGTAAAGCTCGAGATAGCGCTAATCAAAAGAAGGCTCTCGGCAAACCACAAGCAAGTCTAGGAATTGAATTGCAAGAAGGGATGAATGTTCATACCACCGCATAGAGATAAAGATGGCCAATCACCGGTGTAGAAACAATCACCTACAAGCAAACTCAAATGCAAGCACAAGGGGATCGAAGCCTCGGCAATCACAAATCGACACAATGATTTTTTACCGAGGTTCACTTGTTTCCCGGCAAGCTAGTCCTCGTTGTGGCGATGCACTTTCTTGGTGAGTTGCCCGCTCAATTGGTTCGATGCCAAAGACCCCGACGGGGAGCCGCAATCTCCACACAAGACAAGGATCCACAGGCCACGAGCAATCCACTAGAGTATCCTTTCGCGAATCTCCCGCGAGGAAGGACCAAGAACCCCTCACAAGAACCCGGTGTGGCCTCGAACAATCACCAAGTCAAGCTCACCACCACCTGCTGCTCCAAACTGTCTACGGTGACGGGAACCACCGAAGAGTAACAAGAATCCGCAGCTCACTCGATGAACAAGTGCCTCTAGATGCAACTCTCAATGCAACGCACTTGATCTCACTCAAATCTCTCTCAAGAATGATCAAGCTATCCAAGAGATGAGTGGGGAGGAATGTCTCTAGCTCAAAGGATGCACAAGAAAGTTAGAATGGGCGAGAGAGACTTCCCCAACCGGCCCAATGGCTATAAATAACCTCCACTTCAAATAGAGCCGTTGGGCTTCTTGGGGAGCCACGAAGCATGCGTCGGACGCGTCCGTCACCTGCCGTCGGACGATTCGTCTCCCGACCGTTGGCACTCAAGTTTGAAGTCTGCGTGCCATGTCAGCGTCCGCCGGTCTTCAACAACGTGCGTCCGATGCTAGCGTCCATCAGCCCTGCCCGCTGCAGGAGCCACTGGACAGCGTCTGATGCACCGTCGGACGCGTCCACAGCGCGTCTGTCGTCGTTGATTGCCTCCACCAATGCTGCTGCCAACCAAGCCACGCCGGACGCCGTACAAGTACGGTCCAGCGTCCGACGCCTCCTCGTCAGCCGCGTCCATCGCCATGGAGCGAGCTCAGATCGAGCCACGTCCAAACCCATCTGACGCGCGCCTTCTAGCGTCCGACGGGAGGTGTCAGACGCGTCCGGAGGAGCCGCCCTCGGCAGGCGCCACTGGACAGCGTCCGGCGCGACACCGCGCGTCCGACGCCTGTCCACAGCCACGTGCGACGCCTCTGTCTTGGCACCTCTTCATCGAAATGTCACGCCGTCTTCGATCCAAGTCCCTTCACTTACCTTAAGTTGCCAAGTCCCGCAGTGTAGATCACATCTCAAGCACCGGAGTTAGCGTATCATCTCAAGATCACGTCGGTAAGTGTTAGCACTCTAGTTAGTCTCTTATGCATCATGCAAAGTTGAATCTAGAGGTATTTTGGACCGCGAGTCAACCGTGGATTCCCCTCTTGATAGTCGATTATCAATCCTAAATGTGATCACACTCTCTAAGTGTCTTGATCACCAAACCGGAAAGCCCTATCAAGTATACCTTGCCTTGAGCTCCATGGGCCTTTCCCTTCATCACCAGAGCTCGATCAAGCAACACGTCCACCATGTCCATCACCATGTTCTCCATGCTCCATCTTTACCGTTATGTTGCTATGTGTCTAATTACACTTAGAGCAAAGCATTAGCAACATCGAGTGTCACTAATTACCAAAACCAAACCGGAGCTTTCAGGGGGGTTGGTGTAATAGATAAGAGTGATAAACAACTAAAAGATAACTGGTAGGTAGTTAGCTAGGTGGGAGAACAACGAGTGAGTATGGACTCCTATGTATTTAACTCTACTTCTGTGTTATAATCCTAGCAATGTAAATGACTCAACTAGACTAGTATCTAAACAGTCTTGTGTGGTAGGAAAGTCGACTGCAATAGGAGACGAAACTCCTATCCAAGTGGACCTTTGGCTTATGGACGCCCTACAGATCAAACCTGATGTGAATAGAGCCTAATGAGAAGCGCAGACCTGTCACGTTCACCGCCGCCCGCTATTACACGTTAGAACATCGAATGGTTGCATCCACTAATAAGCACTAGCCTAAGCACCTAGCTTACACTAGTCTTATGACTTCAACTATCACGTAAATAGCCCAAGCCCCAGTTGGTAAAGGAACACACACAAGGTGTTGTAAACACCAATCTAACTAAGACAGCTACACTAATAAGACTAAGGCACAACACTACTATACTAGTATAGTAGTGCACTAAGTAAATACTCAAAGTAAGTACTTAAAGTAAAGACTCAGTAAAGTAAGGAAAGACTATATTAATATAAAGAATGTAATACAAGAGAAAAGGTACAAGAGCTATACCAGACTCTTCAGAAGACAACTCTGGAGACCCGCTCGACTCGACTCTAACTCCCACGCTAGACTAGACTACACTACACTTGATCTCCCAAGAGAACTTGAGCTTGAAATATAATTGGAACAACTTGGGGATGCCCTAAAGTGAAGGCCTAGGGGGGTATTTATAGTGACAGGTGGAGTAGGGGCTACTTCGTTGCCACATCATCGATCCGTGTGCTCCTCCCTTCTCCACCTTTGGATCCACCGACCTTGGGAGGGGCCCACATGCAGGTCGGCCGACCTGGAGTTGGCTGACCTGTGGGTCCTACTCCCCTTCTAGAAGGTCCTGAGGTCGGTGGGAGGCCAGGCCAGGTGGCAGGCCCCCATAGGCAGGTCGGTCGAGCTGGTCTAGGGGTGTCTGGCCAACCTATGGCTCCCTGATGGTGTCCCCACTTGTCACGTGAAGTGTTGTCCGAAGTTGAGTCCATTTACTCCTTTGCTTGCTTCCATGTGGACCCATGGATCCATGTGCTAAGTGTTTAGATCGTTGAAAGGTAGCACACTTGGATCCAAGGGTTGGGAAGGACTCCATGGAGCATGACAGGGATCATGCTTGGAGGGCAGCCCCTGGTGGGCCCAAACCTTGGTCGACCGACCTGGGGTTTGGGCCCCACAGGGCTCAATTCCATCTTCCCTGCATTTCACAAGCTAAGAGTACAAGTGAAACTTTATTAGTGATAAATATGTTCATGTGATGCTTATCTTCCTTCCATCGAGGACTATTGATGGGTTTTTTGAGTATATAGAACTGGGTCTTATTTCTCGTCAACAAGATCCCCCAAGCTTAACCTTTGCTCGTCCCGAGCAAACAATCAAGACTTGGTTCGATTGGATCAGGTATTATCACTAAGTTAACATCTCAATAGTACTAAGTATACAACAAAGAACTTCTCCTTGAATAGAAAAATTAGCAATGCTAACACACCAATGTTACTTTAGCACTCATGGGGCTTATGGCATTAACTTAGTCTTGGGATATTGAGAGATAGAACATTGACTAGAGCATCTACTTTTCTCATTCTTGTAGCAAGTTTTATACCAGAGGTTTTGCTAAGTTTTCAAAAGAAATCTTAATGTTCCTCATATGGTTTCTCTCAAGTCACTCAAGTGGTGTATGAATCCTCACCAAGGCACATCAAGTGTTTGCCTTTCCAAAACATCCTACCTCTAAAAAGGCTTTATGTGGGGCTTAAAGTAGGTATGGCAAGAAATAGCATACTCGTAATGCATATGTTGTCAAGTTAAGAAACTTGGACCTAAGTAGAGAAATGGCATACCCCCAGATCAAGATGTGGAAATGGAATGAATGGCATGATGGAATGTGATGGATGGTAAGGTAATGGAGGGATGGTAAATGTATGGTAGATGAGGTTGCTCCTTTATTTGATTGTATCTCTCTTTCTACTTTCTATTGAGACAAGGCTAGCTCTCTCTCTTTTTTAAAGTAAAGAATCTATGGAGTAGATGCCTAGCCTTTTTGGGATGTGTCTCACCTAACAATTGATAACTGAGAGAGTTTCTAACATTTGGAACATGGAGCAACCCATTTGATAGAGATGGTGGATATGGAGGTGCGTACTTCCAGTGTAGAAGCAGCACAAGAATAGTGGTATGGATGAAGATGCGTACTTCTAGGGTAGAAGTAGCATATGAGTGGTTGCTTACTTCTGGATTAGAAGTAGCATATTTGGTAGTTTGAGTGATCTTGATCTTAGGAGTATGGCAAACCTCTAACATAGGTTCTACAAGACTTAACGAGACTCAATGCAAGCGAGTAGCTTATGTAGAAGGCTTTTGATATGCAAAGTATATATGGCCGTGGTAGGAGTTTAACACCATTAAGGAACAATTAAGTTTTTATTTATTTTAAAATAGATTCTCTGGCAATCATGCATGCTTAGAACAAGAGTATAGAGCTCTTATCTCAACTATCTCATATCTCACAACAATTTAGACTTTGTTTTAGCACTTGCAACCCACTAAGTGATCAAGTTCATGATGGTTAAAACGCCAAGTAATCCATACTTAGAGAAGTGCTAAGTTGTAAACAAGCACTAGAGAAACATTAACTAGCAATTTCATCATCATTTCCATAGGAAGAATAGCACACATGAAGCATATATACAAAAAGGAAATAAAGCAAATAAATATTTTTGGATTTTTGACAATATTCAAATTTTTATAATTAATATTTTTCAGATTTTTTAGATGCAAGAAAGCAACAATTAAAAATGCAATAAAGTAAGAATTAAAAAGGAGGGGTTGGAAACTCACCTTGGATAAACTTACCTTAGTGGGGAGAGAATCTTCCCAAGCTTGTCTCTTGCTCACCGTGGTGGCTTTGCCACCCCCACCACCGTTCAATGGTATTGATCTTGTTTGGAGACCACTGGGCCATTTCCATGTTTTGTTGCATGAGTTGCAATGTGGCTTGCTGCCCAATGTTGATGTTCTTCACGTCGTTGATGAGTGTCTCCATCTCGGGCTGTGGCTGGCACCTCCCTCTACCACGAGGGCGAGGGGTGCGTGCTCCCGAAGGTGTCCTGGAGTGAGAAGGTGCCTCCATGTGCGTGGAGCTCACCTCCTCCTCCTCGTGTGGTGCAGCATGAGAAGGGCCAGCTTGCTCTTGGGCAGCACGGGCTTGTGCTCTCATCATCCTGTCCGTCCCTGCAACAGGGTAGGCTCTTTTCCTTCTATCTAGCCTCATGGTTAGTGTTGGAACATTATACAACCAAAGTCTCTCATTGGGAAGAGGGACTTCGAGTGCATGATGTTCATAAATCATTTTAAGTCCACCTCTTGGACCTCTTTTGAGTAAACTAACTTGTGTAAGCATGCCTTCATCTGTAATGGATCTATCACGAGCGTTGTATTCGACTTTATTCCCCTCAAGTAAACCCATGGTTTCAGCAATTCTAGTTATAAGCGAGGTAAAACCTATGGCTTTTTCTTGAGCAATAGAGGTCTCCCAAAAATGTACTAGCGTTTTAACAGGTGCAATCTTGATTTTATTAACCATAGCATAAAGGAGTTGCAACTCATTATAGCCTATGTTTTGTATGCTAGTGCCAGGAAAAAGAGTGACTACGATCCATTAGTACAGGAATCTCAAGGTTGGGTTATGGATGTGTCTAGGTTTAGGATCAGAACAATCATTGGAGCCGGAAATTAATTCCCAAAATTCAGCAAGGTCAAAATCTGCTAGAGCTTTATCTATATCTAGTTTGCAATCATGGGCAAAGCCTAGAGTAATGCTCAATTCACTCCAAGACAGACTATAATCCCTATTGAACATGCGAAAGTCTATCCCTCATTATTTGATTTTAGTGTGCACAGGAATTCTTGGGTGAGCAATTCTATACCAAGTTCAGAGATTTACCAAAATGCAACCCAACAAATGGCACTGAAAACATTAGCAAAGTCAGTGCTCATACCTGATTGGTCGAGGAGTTGTTGATCGAAGAGAGCGGTGTGCTGGAAGCTGCAAGTGCGAAGGGTGTAGAGCTTCCCTAGCTCCTCATGGTTGAGCACGAGGTTGCTAAGAGGCTCTGCCATCCTATCAGGGGGGATGGCAAGAACAAGTTGGTGCACTTGTTCCTCCTCCTCCCTCTCATGGCTCCTACTCCCGGAGTGGCGAGAGCTCGAAGATGAGCCCTAAGCCTTCTTCTTGCCGATCTTTTCGAGGATGAACTTCTTCATGCTAGCTACACAAGTGAACAAACAAGACCAAGCTTCCTACTACAACTACTAAGAGAAGGGAAATATTTTTGGGTTTTTGGGGTTATAGCTACTACTACTAAGGAAAGGGAATATTTTTTTGGGTTTTTGGTTATGGCTACTACTACACTAAGCTTGAGAAAGCTTGGAACACTAAAGAGAAGAGAGAAGGCCAAGTGAGCTCGAGATGATTCTGCTGGTTGTGGTGTGGTATTGAGCTCACATTGGGGGTGCTATTTATAGGGGTGCAAGGGCAAGGCATGGCCACCCCAAAGGCAGGTCGGCCGACCTGGCCCTGGCCCCAATGAAGCATGCTTTCACCTTGAACAAGGAATCTAGCCTCGAGTTTGCAAAAAGTCACAAAATTTGGACCAAACCCTTGGTCGGCCGACCAAGGATTTTGCCCCCCACCACTTTAGTCATGATATGTCGATAAAGATAGTGGTGATCTTGGTCCAAAGTTGCTGCTGGTTGCTTCAGATTCCTATGTTTAGTGTTTGGTGATAGAGAAAAGGAGAAAGCAAAAGTGGAGACAAGCATCAAAGTGATTCCCAAGGACCATTGGGACACTCAAGCATGCATTGTTGCTCCCTATGCTTGCTTTGGCTGGTGGCATGTTCCCTAAAGCATCTAAGATGTTTAAAGTGGCATCCCAAGCTAAATTCATGAGCAATGGACCATCTCTCCTCGAATTCTGGCTATTGTGGTGGGCATAGGATCCTTAGTTGTCATCATTGGGAGGCAGCAGAGTGCCTGGTGGCACCAAGTCCAGGTCGGCCGACCTGGGCTTTGGAGCCCCGGGGCATCCAATGCTGCTCCTTGGATTCCTGCTTCTAGCCAGAGTGAAGAGAGAGGTGGTGGACCCACATGCCAGGTCGGTCGACCTAGACATGGTGGCCCCACCAGCTCAACTTTTCTCTAAACACTCTTCTCAAGTTTTATTACCTATGTCTAAATTGTTTTGTCGAAATAAAATATGCAACTTTAAAAGTAAACATGCAATTGAAAAGGGGAATGCAAAATTGAAATGCAAGAAGTAAATATGAGATAACTACTAACATACCTGGTCAGCGGAGGGCTCCATGTTTTAGATCCATAGAGCAGGACCTCTCCGTCGGGTTCATTCAGTGGACACCTCAGTCGGTCCTGGAGACGGGGACCATGAAGGCGTCTCCTTCTTCCGCCATTCTTACTTGATTTCAGCTTGTGGCTCGGCGGGTACTTCTTTCACTTTGGCCTTGTTGGCCGACTTACCTCTCTGAGCATTCATCCTTCGGCGGTATGGGTGATGAGCTTTCTGGGGTGCCTGTTCCTGCATGTTAGCTTTAAAACCATTGAAAGGCACTCTCACCCTTCGTCCATTGAACTGCACGTGAATCTGAGCAGCCCTACCATGTTCAGGAATGGTCATCCCAGGATGAGCGGAGCGTTGGTGTTGGACCCCATGTCCAGTACCAGGAAGTCGACTGGGACGTACTCATCCTTGATTTCGATTAGGATGTCCCATGCCAGTCCTTGGGGGAACCGGATTGTTTGATCTGCCATCTGCAAACGCACATATGTGGGGTGCAAAGGACCCCCTAACAGATTATCATAAGTTACCTTGGAGATGATGTTGACACCAGATCCAAGGTCGCAGAAGGCGTTGTCAAAGATCAGTGGTCCAATCTGGCAGGTGATGGTCAGTAGGCCAGGATCCGTCTTCTTTGGGATGAATGGTGAGTCCACCATTACCTGAATAGAATGTGACTAAGGCTTACCGAACCTTGTGTTTACCGGCCTGACACCCTCAATAGGGTCCTCAGGCTTCCCAGGAATCTTACCTTGCTCAGTTGATGGAACAGCTCAGCTAATTGAGCTAACTGGGTTTCTAGCATTTTATTGAAGCTCAACTGGTTTTTCATGGCAGAGTTAAAACTATCCCTCTTTTCGCTAAGACTTTCTAAGGTCTTGTCATTAGCCGTTACTCTCTTATTAAGAGCATCATTGATTTTAATTTGGCCAAAAACAAGTTCTTTAAGGGAAGGCTGGTTACCAAAAGAATTGCCAGAATTGTTGTTATTGTAACCCATACCTTGGCCTTGGTAGAAGGGGCGTGAACTCTATTGTTGTTGTTGGGGCCGGTTTCCGTTGTTGAAGTTGTTGTTGTTGATGTAGTTCACCTCCTCCTGTGTCTCGAGGCAATTGTTGCCCAAGTGATCTTCTCCTCCACATACTTCGCACCATGGATCAGTGTCCACAGCACGGACAGTGGCAGGGGTCTGGATGGCCTCAACTTCCTTCTTAGAGGAAGACTCCTCTATCTTCTTCATCAGGAGGTCCATCTTAGCGGAGAGCATGTCCACCTCATTGAGGGTGTGGACACCTCTCTTTTTGGGCTGGAGGTGCTCCTCATTCCAACCTTGGTTGATAACCATCTTCTCAATGAGCTCCTTGGCATCCTTGACATTGTGTTGCAAGAATGCCCCTCCAGCGGAAGCATCAAGGTGACTAGGGGCTATCCCGGTTAGCCCATGGTAGAAACCTTGAATTATGAGCCATTCGTCTATCCCATGATGAGGACAGGCCTGAATGTACTCATTGAGACGTTCCCATGCTTCGGGAATTGTCTCATAGACTTTTGTTGGAAGCTTGAGATCTTCCCACGCAAGGCACTGGTCTTGCCTACTGGAAAGAACTTCTTGAGGAAAGCATTGGCACACTTATCCCAGGTCATCACTTCGCTCTTGTTGTTGTAGAACCACTGCTTCGCCTTTTCCAAAAGCGCGAATGGGAAAAGACGAAGGCGGATGGCGTCTGCCATGATGTTCTTGATGGTGAAAGTGTTGCACACCTCCAGAAAGTGTTGGAGGTGAGCATTGGCATCCTCATGTGGCTTCCCACAGAATGGATTGGCTTGCACCATGTTGATCAGTGCAGGCTTGAGTTCAAAGGTCGCATCGCCCAAGTTCAAGTTCGGACCCGTAGTGACAAAGTCAGCTGACGAGGACGAGAACTCAGCGATGGTCTTTTGAGCCATGACTATCTCAACAACTGGTGCGGGACTTCCTTCCACAAATGGTTTGGGGTCCAAAATGAACCTTTGAGGAGGAACTTGACGGCGTCTAGTTCTCCTCAACAATTGCTCAGGATCTTCGACGAAGTTTGATGGCAATTGAAAACCGCTCATGCACTGTCTTAATTAACGAAAACGAAAACAAGACAAGTGAAGGATAAGCCCCTAACACTAATGGGTACTTAGATTAAGTGTAGACCATGGATTCCAATTTATTAGAGATTCCTAGTACGACGCTTTCCCCGGCAACGGCTCCAGAAATGCTTGTTGGCAAATCTTAACGCACACCGACTAGAGTAAAGATATATGTAGTCAAGAGTGGTGCCTAATAGCAATGCTTACTGGCAAGCCTGAACTATCACCAGAGAGAGGGTGTCACAAGTCCTCCTCAGGCAACGGCTCTAGAAATGCTAAGCAAAGCTAAACTCTAGCGATGACGCAAGATGTACCAAGTGGTAACTCTGCAAGCGCACAGGTACCGCTGTAGCACTTCAATCGAGGTGAGTATTCGCGGTGTCATGATTTATAGTTCGCTCATAGGAAAACGGACTAAGACTCTCTAATAAATGTTTGGATGGATATCCGTGGTGTATCTACTCAATCTAAGTTACTAGTGTTAACAGGGGGGTAAGTGTAATAGATAAGAGTGATAAACAACTAAAAGATAACTGGTAGGTAGCTATCTAGGCGGGAGGACAACGAGTGAGTATGGACTCCTATGTATCTAACTCTACTTCTGTGTTCTAATCCTAACAATGTAAATGACTCAACTAGACTAGTATCTAAACAGTCTTGTGTGGTGGGGAAGTCGGCTGCAATAGGAGACGAAACTCCTATCCAAGTGGACCTTTGGCTTATGGACACCCTACAGACCTAACCCGACACGAATAGAGCCCAATGAGAAGCACAGACCTGTCACGTTCACCGCCGCCCGCTATTACATGTCAGAACATCGAATGGTTGCATCCACTAATAAGCACTAGCCTAAGCACCTCGCTTACACTAGTCTTATGACTTCAACTATCACGTAAATAGCCAAAGCCCCAGTTGGTAATGGAACACACACAAGGTGTTGTAAACACCAATCTATCTAAGACAGCTACACTAATAAGACTAAGGCACAACACTACTATACTAGTATAGTAGTGCACTAAGTAAATACTCAAAGTAAGTACTTAAAGTAAAGACTCAGTAAAGTAAGGAAATACTATATTAATATAAAGAATGTAATACAAGAGAAAAGGTACAAGAGCTATACTAGACTCTCCAGAAGATGACTCCGGAGACCCGAGCTTCGCTCGACTCGACTCTAACTCCCACGCTAGACTAGACTACACTGCACTTGATCTCCCAAGAGAACTTGAGCTTGAAATATAATTGGAACAACTTGGGGATGCCCTAAAGTGAAGGCCTAGGGGGTATTTATAGTGAGAGGTGTAGTAGGGGCTACTCCGTTGCCACATCATCGATCCGTGTGCTCCTCCCTTCTCCACCTTTGGATCCACCGACCTCCCAACCGCCTTAGATGGACGGCAGGGGCAATTCCACACATGGGAAATGTGTGGGAAGTCGGTTGGAGCAAACCGACCTTGGGAGGGGCCCACATGCAGGTCGGTTGACCTGGAGTTGGCTGACCTGTGGGTCCCACTCCCCTTCTAGAAGGTCCTGAGGTCGGTGGGAGGCCAGGCCAGGTGGTAGGCCCCCATAGGCAGGTCGGTCGACCTGGCCTAGGGGTGTCTGGCCCACCTCTGGCTCCCTGGTGGTGTCCCCACTTGTCACGTGAAGTGTTGTCCGAAGTTGAGTCCAGTTACTCCTTTGCTTGCTTCCATGTGGACCCATGGGTCCATGTGCTAAGTGTTTGGATCGTTGAGAGGTAGCACACTTGGATCCAAGGGTTGGGAAGGACTCCCTGGAGCATGACATGGATCATGCTTGGAGGGCAGCCCCTAGTGGGCCCAAACCTTGGTCGGCCGACCTGGGGTTTGGGTCCCACAGGGCTCAATTCCATCTTCTCTGCATTTCACAAGCTAAGAGTACAAGTGGAACTTTATTAGTGATAAATATGTTCATGTGATGCATATCTTCCTTCCATCGAGGACTGTTGACGGGTTTTTGAGTGTATAGAACTGGGTCTTATTTCCCGTCAACAGACACCAAGGACCTTGGAGTTCCAAATTATGCATCCTGACTTGTCTTTTTGGTTGCAATAGCCTCAATGGCAGTACCCAAAGGCCATGTCGCGTCAATGTAGTACTCTCCATTCTTCACCCTAGCCCCAATGTAATCTCCTTCGTTGGGGCCAAACCTGTATAAACCATATTACGTTTGTTCAAAATGCCTAGATGTTGTTAGGCAAAGAAACTTTTTAGTTTGTATTGTACTTTAGTACTTACCAAAGCCATCTACATGCAATGTGTACTGGTATACAAGATCCATGCATATGTATGACACATCATTTCGACTCAACCAAATAAACCAAATGATTGCGCTTGCTCCCACTCAAACTTGAGAGCGTACATTGGCATCTACTTGTTAAAGCCAGGGACTAAAAAATCAGCAGAGTTTGTTGGTGGACATAAACCAAAAGCATCTCATCACCTCTCCAATTATTCTTTACAAGGTTATCTTTAGTTAAAATAACGCGCTTCAAAAGCCAAATAAAGACCTTATTAACTTTAAGAAGTAACTTTAACTCCCATACTTCTTTATTTAGAGGCACTGCAAGTTGGTTCACTAAGATTTTGTTCATTGATTGAACTGAGATAGACTCCACTTAATTGAACCTTGGCGTTCATCAAGTTGCACAAATGCTATTCTTGATACCAATGCATTCCACTTGGCTGGCTTATCACCAACTAGTGCCCTGCATGCGGAAAGTCAAATTAAGTGGTATCCTTTTCCTAGCAATGTTGTATAGAGTTGTGTATTATTCTCTAAGAGACAAGTTTCCTAACCACTTGTCCCCACAAAACCTCACACCAGCCCTATTGTGTAGCTTAAAAGAAGATAAATCTAGGAAACAATCTTTGACCTTCATAAGGCTGGGCTAAAAGTGCGAATCTCCTGGTTTCTAAAATGTTTTCCCTAAAGTTTTGTTTTTCAAGTATTTATTTCTAAGAAGCTCTTGCCAAATCCTATCTTTATTTATTAATCTAAAGAGCCACTTGCTTAACAAACAAGCATTTTGAGTC